>BQNB010023220.1:0-40869 GCA_026074375.1 Tanacetum coccineum | reverse complement strand
GCTCAAATGCAAGACAAGAACATAGCCATCACTGAGTTAAAGAAACTCATTGAGAAATGCAAAGGAAAGTCTGTGGAAACTCAGTTTAATAAACCATATGTTGTTCGACAACCAAATGCTCAACGGATTCCAAAACCATCAGTTTTAGGAAAACCGACTCCTTTTTCAAATTCTCCTGAAATGAGAAGTTTTCACTTCGGGGGAGATTGTTAGCCTCAAAATATTGAGTCGAACATGAAGTTCGTTCATTATGTATTTAAGTCTTGTTCAATTAATTAGTTAACATTGTAATAGAAAAGTATTGGGAATCGGCCTCGATAGTTAATCTAATATTGTATATGTTTCGGGTTTAATCCTAAGCAAAACCCGAGTCTGGGTCCTAGTCAATTATCCCGAACGTCACTTAATGTGTCGGGGTATATATATAACTTTTCCTCTTTGGAGAAGTTAGTTGTTTAAATAATAAATCTTTTCCTTTTCCTATTTTCTCTCATCTCTCTCTCTCTCTCTATTCTTTCTCTCTCTACAAAACAACTCACTCTCTTTATCTCTTTTCTAGTTCGATTCGTGGTTCGTTATATGAAGTGAAGTGTGATACGGGATCCTACATATACGTAAGCAAGTAGAAACACGTAGGATCACATACTGGTTATAGACCAGACCTAATATACTACGTCGTTCTCTATAACCTTGGCTCTAGATACCAATCTGTCACACCCCCAAACAGGGCCTGGATGGAATATGTGTCCGAGGGTGTCACGTTATAATATTCATCACACAAGATCAAGGGAACGACCACTAATTGGACGTTTTTAAAACAATCATACTCGTTGCATTGATTTAAAATAAATAGTTTAACAAAATTTTCAAATATAATTAAAAGAGTTGCGGAAGCATAAGTAAATTGTAGCGGAAACAAAATTAGTTTTGACAAACGACAACGAGCATGAATATAAGATAGGTCTTGAAAACATTGAAGTCACAAAGCACATAAACTCCAAATAGCATCTTGATAATTGATCCAAGCTAAGCACCTGAAATCATTGCTTAAAATGTAAACAAAAGTTGGTGAATTCATAGGTTTAGTTTAAATGTAATAAGGTGGACCACAAGATTTCCAAAATGCATGTGACAATTATAACATATACAATTTTACATAAAAAGAATTTACGTTGCACTAAGCTCATGACACCGAGGCTCAATAGGGATGAAGGATTTAATTATGCCAAGAAAGGCTTGCCCTGCAGGTATCTGACCAAGATTACCTAAATGAAATCCTACATGTTATACGTCCATTAGTTTGGTACCATCGCAAATAGTAAGCGCTACTTACCCGGACAGGGATAACCAGTCCTTGTAGATCTATTTATAACACTTATGTTTACTTAACCAAAGGTTGGTCAAGAAATTAACGATTCATAATAATTTGGGCAATAGTGGTCCGTACGCTACTTAGGTAACACGTAAAAAGGGAAAATCTCACGTAAAGTACTTGTTCCATTTTTTTGAAAGCAACAATGTTCTCACCCTAAAGTTATAAAACAAAAGTAAAATCACTAAAAAGGTGGGGCTATGAACTCACCTTAAGCAAATGGTGAGAAAGTATTCAACGATGAGTATAACGAAATCGAACGACTCTAACCGCGACCTAATTAAAAGACGCGCTTCAGAAACGAGAAATATATATTAAACGTCGAATAAGACACTTATAAGAGAAATAGACATCCATAAGTGTTTGTGCTTTAGTTTATATGTTTGCCTCAAAATATTGAGTCGAACTAGGAATCAAGGTCTTTACTTAGTAAATGTTGTGTTAGGCTAGAACGGGAATCGGGCTCGTTTAATGTAATCTAATATTGCACATGTATCGGGCTAAAGCCCAGAGTAATCATGAACCCGACCCAAGTTAAAACCTACAGCCCAACAAGCTCACTAGGAGCCGGCGTTATGTGGAGTATAAATACCCCTTCTCCACAATGGAGAAGGGTTAGTTGTCATTTGTTACTCTTAAGTTTCACATAGCAATCCACCACTCTTTCTTTTCTCTCTTTACAATTCTTCCATTTTTCCTTCTTTGATTATTGAAGTGAAAATGATATCATAGGTTCACAACAATTGGTATCAAGGGCCCAAGGAGTGATCTTGTGAGTTTGTGTGCGTTTCTTACCTTGTTTCGATTGGTTTTTTGTATTTTTTTGGTTCGTCATTTTCGAAAATCGAAGCCCGGATTTTTGTGTTTAAATGTGTTAAAATTTATGTTTTTAAGCAAGATCTAGGCCTAAGATAACTAAGGTAAAACGTCAAAAAAGGGTGTGTTTTTTGGTATTTTTTCCAAAAAAGTACGTTTTTGAAGTAAGAGAAATATGTTTATTTGAAGCTTAGAGAAATATGTATGTAAGCAAAATATATATGTAAGCGAAATATGTATGTAAGCGAAATATGACAGGTTGAGTTCAAGCGAAATATGTCATTTCTTGGAAACAAAACTCTGCTTAATTTTTCTTAGATCAAGCGAAATATGTCAAGAGAAACATGTCAAGAGAAATATGTCAAGTGAAACTTGTCAAGCGAAATGTGTCAGCAAGATAAACATGTCAAGCGAAATATGTTAGCAAGAGAAACATTACATTGTCATATTCTAAGTGAAACATAACATTGTCATATTCCAAGTGAAACATTACATTGTCATATTCCGAGTGAAACATTACATTGTCATATTCCTTGAGAAACATTACATTAATCAAAAAAGATTTTATTCTTTCTATGGTTTGTCTTACTTTGTAAAATCCCATGAAATTCTTGGATTTCTCAGTTTTAGTGAAGATTTGTAAAATCACATGGAATAATAATCTTAATCACCTTCAACAACCACTCTTAACGAAATCCTCCTTTATCACTATTCGGTCAATCTTTAATCATTTTCACTTCATAACACAACAATCATTCATCATGACTACTTCAATAACAACTTCCACAACCGACAGTCAAATGCATAACAACATCATGGCAGCTGGATCAAGAGATCGACCACCAATGCTTGCAACGGGAAGATATGCACAGTGGCAATCACATTTTTAAGATACATAAATACATGACCGAATGGTGATGCCCTAAGGAAATGCATTCTTGAAGGTCCTTACACACCTTTTACTGTCACAATTCTAGTTGTACCTGCAACAGATGATTCTCCAGAAGTTCCAGAACGAACAGCAGTTGAGACAATCTTGAATATGTCTCCTAAAAACAAAGCTCATTATGAATCAGAAAAGGAAGCAATCCATTTGCTATTGACTGGAATTGAGGATGAAATCTACTCAATTGTTGATGCTTGCAAGACAGCTAATGACATGTGGATAGCTATTGAAAGACTACAACAAGGTGAACCCCTTAACATTCAAGATGTTAAGAGTAATTTGTTTTGGGAGTTTGGCAGATTCACTTCTCATGATGGAGAGACAATGGAGTCGTACTACTCCAAATTCTACAAGATGATGAATGAAATGATAAGAAACAATTTGACAGTTGCTACGATGCAAGTCAATGTTCAGTTTCTTCAACAACTCTAACTAGAATGGTCAAGATTTGTGACAATTGTCAAGCAACATCATTACTTGGATAAAGGCTCATTTCACAAGCTCTTTGATGTTTTGAAATAGTATCAAAAGGAAGTTAATGAAATTCATGCTGAGAGAATAGCCAAGAATGCAAACCCATTAGCACTTGTTGCTACTGCTCAACAATATCAAGATCCTTATTATCAAGCACCAAAATCTCACAAATCATATGCACCACTATCAAAACAATCATCTTCCACCAGATCTAATGCACCTACCAGATACAAAGGAAAAGACGTAGCCAAACCAATCACACCTCCATCTGAAAAACTTGGCACTCATTGCAAAATACTTCAAAAATATCTACAAACCTACCAATAACAACCTTAGAATTTCTTCAAACTCCAAATACAATAATGCGGATACTTCTCCACGGTACAAGAATGATAATCAGACTGGGCATTTTGGGAATCAGAGGACAGTAACTGTTGCTGGGGCTAGGGAGACTGTAGGCAGTCAGGTAGTGCAGCAGATTAGGATATAGTGTTTCAATTGCAAGGAATTTGGTCATTTTGCTAAGGAATGCAGGAAACCAAAAAGGGTAAAAGACTACACGTATCACAAGAAAAAGATGTTGTTGTACAAACAAGCTAAGAAAGGTGTTCCACTTCACGCAGAGCAAGCTGATTAGCTAGAGGACACGGATGAAGAGATCGATGAACAAGAATTGGAAGCACATTACATCTATATGGCAAAGATCCAGGAGGTTCCTACTGCAGACTCAGGAACTGATACTAAGCCATTGGAAAAGGTACAAGACAATGCTTAATATAATGTGTTTGCCAATGAGAGACAGCATTCTGAGCAACCTAAATCCATTAATAACACATGTATAGTGGAAAAGGTTAATAGTAATGTCATTCCTAACTCACCGGATATGTGTGATAATGATATTCAGACTAACCAAAATGCTGAAGAATGTGATGATGAGCGTGATGCGCTTGCTAATTTAATTGCAAATTTAACACTTGAAACTGAAGAGAACAAAGAAATTTTAAAGAAATTAATAAAATAAAATGCATCATTGACCCAAGAATTAAAATAGTGCAAATCTAATCTTGAGGAGTTTAATACTACTTGGGATAGTTGCCTAATTGCACTTCAAAGTAAACAAACTGAGCTTGAGACATACAAGACCTTAAATGACCGTACAGTTGATTATGACAAACTTGAACGTAAATTAAATGAAACTCTAGGACTATTAACTCAAAAAGAAATTAACATAAAAGAAGGTTTAAAACTTAAAGCCTATGAAATTTCAGTTGTCAAAGAGAAACACAATGAGTTAGTCAAACAGAGTTTTTTAACAAAGTCACATTACGAAGGTCTTGTCAAAGAGAAAACAAAGGTAATAACGGATTTGAAACTTAAGGAAGAAAAAGACATTGCCAAAATGATTTCAATGGAAAACCAATTAAAGTTATTGAATGAAATTGTTTATAAAAGGAATCAATCAATTCAAACCATTCATATGTTAGCTCCCAAAGGCTCAACATTCAATGGTAGACCAACCTTTGCAAATCCAATGTACCTCAAAAAAGCTCAATCTGAAAAGCCATGTTTGTATGAGATCTCATATGACACATCTAATCCTGCAAACAGATTCGTCCCTGATAGGGAAGAGACCTTGACTCTTGAAAAAGAGAGTAGATCAAAATTGAATAAAGACTTAGTGAAACCTTATGATTACACAAAGCAAAATAGTCTTTATGAAATTTTTAAACCAGCGTCACAGGAATATCATGATCAGTTGGTACATGCAAATGAAGTAAGAAAGAAGTATGGAGAAAATATTTTGTTAAATTTTGGTAATCTTAACCTATAAATTTCAATTACTCGGTTTCTTACCTACTTCAATATTTCCAAGTAGTAAAAGTAGACAATATTTTATAATGTAATGACAAATAACATAAATTATTTCAAAGAACTTGTTGATCAAGCTTGGGAAAAACATTCTCATGATAATTTTCGTGCACCAACTGCTCATGATATGGAAATTCTAATTTAAACATGTTTGATGCCTCTTGCTCTAAAGACACAAAATAATAGTTTCAAATTGGTTCTTTGCTTATTTCCTGAGTTTGCTTATTTCATGATCAATTTCAGTAGCTCAAAAGTAGTTTAAGCTTTAATTTCTTTGCATATTTAGATTAAGCACATCATAAGCTTTCTAGATCACTTTTCCTTTTTAGATTTAAGCTTAATTTGAGTATTTTATGGCTGTTTAAGTGAAAATAAGCTCAAAACCTCACTTTCTGTAATCAGTTTAGAAATAAGCTCTTCCTGAGCTTATTTGAGAATTTCAGCCCTAGTAGCTTTTATTAATTTTGTTCCCACTAGTTTCCTTTACAACTTTGCTTCTTTGAGTTTTTCATTTTAAGCACTTTTCAAATTTCACCTTAATTCGGGACTTAGTTTGTCGTCGGGATAGATTCTCAGGGTAGAAAGTGTAACTTTTCGATTTTAATTGTTTTTCAGATTAGTCCCTCCGTTAGTTTGTTAGGTATTTGCACCATTAGTCCTAGTTTGTTTAATTGTTCATTTAAATTTTATTTTTATACATCTTTCCAAATCAAACATCTTTGTTTCATTCAAATCAGGATCCGATCCTAAACGTGGTTTCAATTTCACTAGTCATTGGGGATAACGACCCGGGTGATCATACTTACCCGGTTTGATATACGTATTTTATATTATATTATATATATTTTTGAGAGTGAATTTTATCAAGGGTAACTTGGTAATCTTCTTAATTTCTCTTCTTAAGTATTATATTATATATATATTTTACGTGTGTTAAAACTGTACATCACCAGGCATGTATCGAATTGACACTAGGATAACACAAACAAAAGCACCACAGTTGCCTCAGACGTCTAGGAATATCCTCGCGTGTCTACCTCTACATCAGTAATTCACAGAACTAATGTTAGCAAACCACCGCTTAAGAGCACTCAAATAAAAGATAAGGTCATGCCAAACTATAGTCAAGTAAAGGTTAAGAAGACTGAAGTAGAAGACCACTATAGGATTTCTAGTATTTATAATAAAACAAAGTTTGTAACTGCGTATACTGACAGTTTAAAATCAAAAACATTAAATGTTAATGATGTTTGTGCTACTTGTGGAAAATGTGTGTTTAATTCGAATCATGATGCTTGTGTTTCTAAATTTTTAAATGACGTGAATGCTAAAACTAAGAAGCCTAAAGTAGTGCCTATTAGTACTAGAAAACCCAAAAGTCAAGCGAACAAATATGTTGCAACACCCCTTAAGAAAACAGTTGCATCAGAATCTACTATCTAGAAATCCAAGAGTTACTATAGGATGTTGTATGAGAATACAAGTAAGGCATGGAAATGGTGGATACCACAACAATGCCCATCAGGATATAAATGGATTCCTAAGAAAAAAATGACATGGGTGCCTAAGTTAGGAAATAAGATGTGAACACAAGTATTAGTCCAACAATAGATAATGCATCTAGGATAACTAATGTCTTGAAAATCACAAATATTTTAGGATCCAACTTGTCGAATGTTCCATCGTCCTCTAATTCTATTGCAGATTGTTTAACTCATCCTATTCATTGTTGACTCTGGATGCACAAAGCATATGACGGGAAATCTAAAGCTGCTATGCAACTTTGTTGAAAAATATCTGGGTATCGTTCATTTTGGCAATGATCAATTTGCTCTAATTCTTGGTTATGGAGATTTGGTTCAAGGAAATGTCATGATCAACAGGCTTTATTACGTCGAAGGCCTCAATCACAAACTATTCTCAGTTGGTCAATTTTGTGATGCGGATTTGGAGGTTGTTTTCTTGAAGTCTACTTGTTTTGTTAGAGATCTTCAGGGAAACGATTTACTCACTGGTAATCGGGGATCTGATCTCTATAAGATTTCTCTACAAGAGACAACTTCATCAACTCTAATCTGTTACATGACTAAAGCCTCACCAACTCAAGCATGGTTATGGCATCGAAGACTTTCTCATCTTAACTTCAACTACATCAACTTGCTTTCAAAGAAAGATATCGTGATAGGTTTACCAAAACTAAAATATGTCAAGGATCAACTATGTTCCTCTTGTGAAGTGAGTAAAGCAAAAAAGAAGCTCATTTAAGACTAAGGCCATTCCAAGTTCGAAAGGAAGGCTAAATCTGCTTCATATGGACTTATGCGGTCCAATGCGAGTTGAAAGCATAAATCTATACTACTTTATAAAGCATTTAGCCAATTTATAAAATTGGAAGTCTTAAAAAATTAAGTAAAAAAGATTACTAATTATAGAATCTAAAAAAAGTTATTACATTAATATAAATGTTTTAAAATTTGTGACTTTGTAACACTCCAATATTCATATCCATTTAAAATGTAACGGCCCATTAAATGTCTTTATAGCCATTCAATATTGTAACAATCCATTAAAATATTTATTTGTAACAGCCGATTACACATCTTAATTAACATCTTTATTCGTAACAGCCCATGGCACCGGATATAAAACCCTCCAAACAAATAAAAAATTTCATATCATTTTCGTCTTTCTCTCTCAAAACCTAAAATACACACACTTCTTATCTAGCAAGCTGATCCGCCGCCACCACTGCCAACATGTGTTGATAAGATGGTGTTGGCTGGTGTTTTTGGTTTCAAACCTAAAATGACAAGTTGTTTTGTAGGGTCTAACCTCGGTGGTTAATACCTATAGGCTCGGGTAAAAAGAGAGAACTCATTGCGTGTGCTCGTGTTATTGTTGTAACCTTACAAGCTATGTGTAGTTTGGGTGATTCGTCATTTTAGAAGCACCTTGCTAGCTATTTTCCTATTTCCCTCTGCTTTGCAAGCTTGATAAGGTCTGAGTACGACTCCAGTGATGTTCAAGTGACTTCCAGTGAAATGCTTAGCTCTTCAGTGGGACCTGTTCTGCTCCACTCATGTTGATACAGTATCTTTAAACCGTGTGTAGTATTGTTATTCTTGTCACTTCTTTTATAATTATTGAAAATATCTCATAGTTGGCGTGTTCATGTTGATACAACATTTTGTAATAATTGTATTTGTTGGCACGTTGTACGAATTATGTTTGGCCTTAAGTTTAGCAGTTAACTTTGCAATCCTGCAATTATTTATAGTTGAAGAGGTTTTTCAAGTTTTCTATTAAATTTAGGGTAAAATCAATAAATACCTAATGTATTCACCAAACTAAATGAACTCAATATTATTTTTTTATGCTTTCTGGTTACGGTAAAGAAATGAAGAAGTGAAAGGGTTTGGGAGGATGGTGGTGGGTCGGTGAAGTATGGTTGTATGGGAGAATGAGGGTTCGTTTAAATATAGATCGCTCAATTTATATTAGTAAAGTTTGTATATCCGGTCTACAAAACAATGTTATGGTTTTGTTAACAAAGCCACAACTAACATCACTTTGTACCCATGTTATATACACATAATCAATCCTTTGTCTGCAAAAAAAAGAAAACAATCAATCTATCAGTTTATGTCATTTGTATGGAGTGTTGTTGTCAAAGACCCTTAAAATATGAAGGGTCTTAAAGATAAAAGGGTTCACCTAATTAAAAAATGATTTTAAGGAAGGAAGGGTTCACTTAATTTAAAAAGGGTTACGAATAAGATGAAATGATGGATTTAGGTTAGAAGGGAGATTTCAAGTTATTTTAAGGATGAAGAAGGTTTTACGATAAAGAGGCTCACTTAACTTAAAAAAGAGTTTTTTAGTTGACTTTTGTGATCTTAAAATAAACACAAGTACTTATAATTATATTTTAGAAGTCTTAAAATTTTTAAAGGACCAAAACATTTCTTGTTTGTGAAAGATATAAATTCATTAGTCAATGTTCACCATAAACATTTTAAAATTCACATCAGATTTAATGTATACAGTTTTTAACTAGAATGTGTTGATAATATCTCATTTAAAAGAGTTTGTAACTCCTGGTCAAAAGGAGTTATGAGTATTAATCGGAAAATTAATCCCATAACCTCCTCCATGAATTCACAGTGGTTACATGACCATAATTATGGTCTTTAAGTTAATGTTGAAGGTCAAGGTGGTTACAAACATTTAATGTTGAAACCGCTTATTTAATAGTATGTATCTCTACTGCTTTATATAAAAAAAGTTGATTTGTGAATTCTATATATACATGATTGACATTGATAATCTATTTCAAAATTTTAATCTAAAAATTTATAACTTCAGTGTGTTCTAACATTATGGCTTACATCATTTGATAAGTCAAATCTTCATCAATCGTTAAAGTAAAAATATCTTTTTTGTAAACAATTTGTTCTTAATTATTTTAATTGATTATTATATTGTTAACGAGTTCTCTTTTTCAATGTCTATTACATTTCATTTGTATTAACGTTTATCTTTAATTTATGTCTTTAACTACTTATGTTACTCTCTTTAATTTGAACCTTATGTTATTTGGATGTGAAATAGTTGCATTGGTATGTTTAATAATTATTTTAATTAAAATTTGTCATTATTTTGTAAAGTTATGTTAGAAAAAAACATATAAATGAATAACGTTTGCTCGCCACTATATTTAGTTACCGGGTACTCGCGGGGGCCGCATTGCGCGGGTACCCGACTAGTGGGAAGAAATATATTCTGGTAATTATTGACGACTATTCCAGATACACTTAGACTCTATTTCTAAGATCCAAGGATGAAACACCAGAAGTTTTAAAAGATTTTCTCAAGATGATTCAACCCAATCTTCAAGCTCAAGTGATTACTGTTCGAACTGACAAAGGCACATAGTTCTTAAACAAGACACTCCATGCATATTTCAAAGAAGAAGGAATTGAGCATCAAACATCTACTCCTCGAACACCTAAACAGAACGGCGTTGTCAAAAGACAAAACCGTACTCTGGTTGAGGCTGCTCGAACAATGCTTTCAGCTTCTAAACTTCCTTTGTTCTTTTGGGCTGAAGCAATTGCAACCACATGCTATACTCAAAACAGATCTATAATTATCCCAACACATGAGAAGACTGCATATCACATCATCAATAATAGAAAATCTTCAAGCAGACATCTTCACATCTTTGGTTGCACCTGTTACTTAACCAGAGATGGTGAAAATCTTGACAAGATGAAAGAAAAAGGGGATTTGTGCATTCTGGTGGGATACTCAACTCAGTCTAAGGGATACAGAGTTTACAAAAAGAGAACCTGATTGATAGTTGAATCCATACATCTTAGATTTGATGAGATCAAAGTGATGTTTGAGACGTCTGTTGATAATAACACTTCAGGCCTCGTTCTCTAACGACAAAAGGCGTCATATTATGACTACTCTGGCCACGCGCCCCGACTATAATATGTTTCTCCTTCAGCAGATACAATAGCTTCGTCACAATAAGAGTTGGATCTTCTATTCGGTCCTCTGTATTATGAATTTTTCACGAGAGGTACTTCAAGTATCAACAAGTCTTCTTCTCCTATCGACAATTCTAAACAACAAGACACACCACCTATAATGAATATTCAATCTTCAATAGAACCGACAACTCTAACAATTGTTCATGCTGAGGAAAATAACGAAAATCAAGCAGCAGATACACAGTTTCAACAAGATGAATTTATCAATCCTTTATGTACACCGGTATGAGAAATTACTGAGTCTTCCTCACGCAATATTGATAATTCAAATATGCATACCTTCTATCAACCACACGATTCCGAATAACGATGAACCAAAGATCACCCATTAGAACAAGTTCATGGAAATCCATCCAAGCCAGTATAAACAAGACGACAACTTGTAACAGATCCTGAAATATGTATGTTCACGCTCACCGTGAGTACAGCTGAACCGAAAAATATTAAGGAAGCAATGGCTGATTTCGCATGGATCAAGGCAATGCAGGATAAACTTCATCAGTTTGACAGATTACAAGTCTAGGAACTCGTTGACAAACTCTTTGGCAAGACTATAATCAAGCTAAAGTGGTTATGGAAGAACAAAAAGAATGAAGATCAAACTATAATTCGTAATAAGGCATGACTTGTAGCTAAGGGATATGCTGAGGAAGAGGGTATTGATTTTGAGGAATCTTTTGCTCCAGTTGCTCGCTTGGAAGGTGTTCGGATTTTTGTCGCATATGTTGCACACAAGTCTTTTTCAATTTATCCGATGGACGTGAAAACGGCATTTCTTAATGGTCCACTGAAGGAGGAGGTTTATGTTGCACAACCAGATGGGATTATTGATCCTGATCCTACAGAGAAAGTTTACCGTATAAGGAAAGCTCTATATAGATTAAAGCAAGCTCCAAGAGCCTGGTATGATGAACTCTTAAATTTCTTGATGTCCAAAGGTTTTACTAAAGGTACCATTAACCCTACTCTATTTATGATAAGATACGGGGAGGACATTCTACTTGTGCAAATTTACGTCGATGACATTATTTTCGGGTCTATAAACCCAAAATTTTCTAAAAGATTTAAAAATTTAATGCAGAGTAGATTTGAGATGTCCTTAATGGGGGAAATGAAAATCTTTCTAGGACTTCAAATCCACCAATCCCTACGAGGTATCTTTATCAACCAGGTCAAGTACGCTTTAGAAATACTTAAAAACATGGTATGGATAAATGTGATAGCGTTGGTAAACCAATGGGTACTAAAACTAAACTGGATGCAGACTTAAGTGGAAAACTCGTAGACCAAACTTACTATCATAGTAAAATTGGGTCATGATAGGTGTAAAATACACATATCCGTTAACACGAAAAATGACCCTAAATGGCCAAAAACACACTAAAAATGGCAAAGATGTACTTGTTTTTGTGTTTTGTGTGTGCAGGTATGGATAAGACAAAAATCACAAGAAAACCGTCAAAAACGGGCAAACACGGATACGAGAACGGAAGAGTGTGCAAGAGCCGGAAGCCAAAGTCAGAAAAGTCAACCCTCAGTCAACTCTTAGTCAACTCAGTCAAACCATAAAAGGACAAAAATCCAAAGTTACAAATCTAGTCCCTCAAGTTTCCAAAGTTACACAAATGATCCCTAAGCTTAATGGGCCAAATCCTATCAAAACAACACCCGGATCCAAAGCCCAAAACCCTAAGCCCATAACTCTTTTTATAAAACTCCAGGGACCAAATGTGCCAAATCTGAAAATTGTTATATACTTGGATGTGTATTACATTTACACTTTACAAAGAGAAGGACTCAATTTGCCAATAGCCCAAAGTTTAAATCCTTTTACCCGTTTTCAGTTAAAAATGGCGCCAAGGGTTTTGTTACTGTTCATCATCGTCCCAAACATGCCCTCCAGTCAAATCAAGGGGCAACTCGAAATTAAGGGTCATAAAAGACAATTCAAGGTATAATGAACAAGATGACAGGGTCAAATTAGTCATCTCAAAGGCACTAATTGGCTCACCCAAGCAAGGAGGCCACGTGGAAGAGGAGAAGCACAAGAGGAAGTTGGGATTTGCATTGGAGTCTCTCACAATAAAAGCACAAACGTCACATCAATGGATTGCCAACTTGGCAATCCGTGTGAGAGATATCATGATCCAAGGGCCATAATCAACTCTCCAATGATTAGAAGATCGTACGGATATGATTAGAAGGAGCGTGTAGAGCAAGGAAAGGCTAGAAGGTTCAGCTTGTGGCTATAAATAGCACACTTACTCACACACATACTATCTTCCTTTTCCCGTTTTTTTAGTAGTAGTAAATTAGCTTATGTAATTTCTTTTAAAAAATGTAATTTTACTTTTCAAGTATTTGTAATCTCTTTTTATCAATCATTGTAATCAGTTTTAAAGCATTAATAAGATTTTCATTTTAGTTTCTCAATAAAAAGCTCTCAATCTCTATTTCCTCTCATATGTTTGCTACTGTACCAAAAGCTTCCATAAGCTCTCTAACAGCTCTCTAAGTCTATAAGCTTAGATATAGCTCAAATAAGTTGTTTAATCTACTTAAACCTAAAATCAGCTTAATACCTTTGATACTTGGACTTATAAGCTAAAGGAAGGGGAGCTTACAATGGAAGAGCTCCCATGGATTTTACTGGCTTATCTTAGGATAAGCCAGAGCTGTTGACAAGCTCATTTGAGCTCTTTAGCTTCTGTTTAGCTGAAGCCATTTGTAAGTTTTTTTTTAAATTCCTTTGTCATTTAAATATTCAGCTTAATAATTGATTATTTGCTTACTAGCTTTGCTTATCTGCTTATCTAGTTGTTGAATTGGGCTTATTTGTGTTTCATTTTGATTATTAATCATGTTTACCTATCTGTTTTTAGTTAATATAGTTTAGAGTTTAGCTTTTCATAATTTGTCTTTAAAATTCATAAAAAAAATAGATATCATAGTTGTAGATCTTTGATTCTAGCTTATTCAGTTGTGGATTTATGTTTGTTAAGTTGGTTATAAGCTAGTTTTCGATATTGCAGCTAATGATGCATATTAATAGTTCAATTACATTTTATTTTGTATTGACGTTTATCTTTAATTTATGTCTTTAAATATGCTACTTATGTTACTCTGTTTAATTTGAACTTCATGTTATTTGAATGTGAAATAGTTGCATCGGTATGGTTTATAGTTATTTTAATTAAAATTTGTCATTATTACGTAAAGTTATTGTTAGAAAAACATATAAATGAACACCGTTTGCTCGCCACAATATTTAATTACCGGGTACCCACCGAAACATTAACGAGACCCACTACTATTAATATTAAGTATGCAGAGTTTATGTAATACTTGCATGTACATAAATAACTTAGTATCAGTGTTCTAAGGCGTGCCTTTGTTACGTCAAGGCGTCCGCAAAGGCGTGATTAGTTGGGTGGACCTTCACGTTACGAAATGTATCAATGCGCCTTTATCTCTCGCCACACCTAGAGTCGGCGCATTGATCCATTTCGTAACGTGAAGGCCACAACTCACGCCTTAGCGACGCCTTGACGCAACAAAGGCACGCCTTTTAGAACACTGCTACTAAGTATTAATGTACATGCAAGTATACGCTAACACTATGCAGACTATAAAACTATAGAGTTACACGCTTAAAGTTACGGTGGACCCCGGTCATAAAATATTTGTTGTCGAGCAAACGGAGTTCATTTATATGTTATTTCTAACAATAACTTTAACGTAATAATGACAAATTTTAATTAGAAAGTAACTACAAACCATACCGAAGCAATAAACACATTCAAATAACAAAAGTTCAAATTAAACAGAGTAACCTAAGTAGCACGATTTAAAGACAATAATTTAAAGATAAACGTACAATAAAAAATAAAATGTAATTTGAACAATTAATATCAACATTAGCGTGCAATAACTTTATATCCACAAAATCTTTATACATGATATAGAGTGAAGGGATCATTGGTATCACCAAGAGTAGCTTGAGCATCTTCGTGTGGTACAGCTATCGCATCATCATCGTTGAGCCTATCGAGAAACCTCTTAAATTCATAAACTTTTTGAATCTGTAATTAAAACAAAAGACGTTAACACTGCTTTAATAATAATAATTTTACTTTATACCAATGGTTTCATGTACCTCTTTCTTCAATTCTTCGTACTTTCAATCATAATCAAGATGTTGTGCGTAGAGTAAATAAATAAAATGAGTATATGTTATTATAATGTTATATTATATTCTCATTCAAATATGAATTACCTTCTTACAATTGCGAGTCATAACTTATTTAAGTGTTAACCCATAATTCATCTTCTCCATAAAATCTCAAGTTGAGATTATTGTCTTAACATAAAATATACACAAATAAATGTAAAGTTTGAGCTTCAATTGGTTCTTAAATGGTAACATCTTTTTAAATAGGATAGTTTAGGTACTTGCTAGTAAGTACAATGACAATAACAAAGTAAAAATCAAAAGATATACCAAATTTACCTCAACACTTGAAGCAATATCGTACATGATGTCTTCATCTTGAAGTTGAACATCCTTTGGATAATTTTTGTCAACGCTATCCATGTCCATCTAAATAACAAAGTGAAAAAGATAACTCGTTTTTTTTTTGTAAAGGGGAAATTACCCCGGTAAAATATATAATAACCCAAAAGTCAATTAAGTACAAAGGAATACGGCTGAAGTACCGCATTAACCTCAAGCAACAAACTTGAACTGTCAAAACCGTATGACATGCCACACGGAACCTACACTAATACATTGACAATCACACCTATAGGAAAAAACCACCTAAAGGTACACAAACTAAACAAACAAACCATCAACTATTTTGGAGAAAGGCTTCGGATAACTTCCATAAACAAATAAACTCCAAGGCATCTCTAGTTTTCTTCCAACGGCACGACATCAATTTAAGGCAGACAGGTTGAAAAAAGGATGTATTAAAGAACCAAAAGATCATTAATACACTTATCAACTGTTCAATGAATCGCTAGTCTTCTTGAAAAATCGATTATTAATCACTGTGCTAAATGATAATAATAGACCGGCAGCCAGCACCAGCTTCGCTATCACACTTCTAGACGTCTTCTTCATAGCAAACGGATATATATCATTCAAGATAGCATCAATAGATGAGGAAGAGTTGGGGAGACCAGCAAAACCTTTCATCTCGTACCAAACCTGCTTAGAAAATACACAATCAAAAAATAAGTGCTCATGGGAATCAGGTTGCAAGTCACATAACGGGCATGTCATCAAGGAATTATCAACGTGATCCCAAGCCCTTAAGCTATCCTGCGTCTTCAATCTTCTTTTGATCACTAGCCAAAGATGAAATGCATGTCGTGGAATACACTCCGGAAACCAAACAGCATGATACCAAACCACCTTATTACTCCTCGGTCCCTAATGCACCCCAAACTGTCTTAACCGAGAACTTCTTAGCCGTACCATAACTATCACGCCATTCCAACACATCAGGAGTACTAGGGACGGTAACCGGATCTGGAATGGAGCTTAACATGAGGTATTTACCTAACCACGAATGAGGCCAAGAGAGATGACCATTAATCATTAAATCACGAACCTTCGTCACCTGATCAAAACCCTCCCTGAATAAGTCCCGATGTGAAATAACATTGGCAAGAGGACTGTGTAAACACCACCTATCATACCAAGCCGATGTCGTAGAACCATCCCCAAGTTATGCAAATCAAATTCCCAAAGCAAAGGTTATCACTGGAGAAATTTACTCCAACCCACGTCATATTACCTCGACAAGGAATATCCCAAAAATTCCTACCTCTCAACTTATACGCATGGATCCATTTGACCCACATCAATTCTTTAAGAGAAAGAATCTTCCAAATGTGCGACACCATTAGGGCCTTGTTGAACGTGTCTAACCTGCGGATACCTAGGCCCCCTTCGACGTTAGGAAGACAAACAACCTCCCACGCAACTTTTAATTTATCTCTACTCAAACTACCATGGCACCAAAGAAATCCGCGCATGATTTGCTCAATTTCAAGCAAAATACGAGAAGGCAAAATAAAGACCGAGGCCCAAAAAACATGTAACGATCCAATAACAGATTGGATAAGTTGTAACCTGCCTGCCGTGGATAGCGATTTATTTTTCCAATCATTCACACGTTTTTGGACTTTCTCAATCAATTCCTTACAATCCCTATAGATCAACTGGTACGAAACCAAGGGGACACCCAAATACTTAACCGGCAACCTACCCTCCTTAAATGGCAAAATTTGAAGAATAGAGAGATTGACATGATTAAGCACGTTACAAAAATAGGCCGTACTTTTTGAGAGACTAGGCGTTAACCCCGAAACTTGCTTGAACTCATCCAAGGCACTCATAATAACACTAGCCGAATTAGCATCTCCGTGCGCAAAAAGAAACAAATCATCCACAAAACATAAATTGACTAACTCCAATTTTGAGCAATACTGGTGGTAAGTAAATAGATCAGCATCTCTCACTCGTCTTCTAATCATAAGAGTCAAAATCTCCATGACTGGTGTGAATAAATAAGGCGAAAGGGGATCCCCTTGTCAAAGCCCCCTCTTGCCCTTAAAATAACCATGAGAAGCCTAAGATGCAAAATATGAAAATGAAAGAAGTCTTCACTGCATTCCATAATCCATCCAACCAACGAATATGAAAACCAAAACCAATCAGCACCTCTTTAAGAAAACTCCAATTGACCATGTCATAGGCTTTTTGAATGTCAATTTTGAAGGCACATCTAGGAGATCCGCGATCCAAATGATAAATATGTATCAATTCCTGGGTAAGCAAAATATTATCCGAGATACTCCTACCTGGAACAAAAGTCGACTGATTCGGACTTATCAACGACTTAAGACTTTCCTTAATACGGTTTGAAAGAATCTTTGTAATACATTTAAAGAGCACATTGCAGCAAGAAATAGGTCTAAAGTCATTTACACAAGCTGGAGAAGCAACCTTTGGAATTAAAGCAATAATCGTGTGATTGATTTCTTTAAGAAGCTTACCATTCACGAAGAATTCACGAATAGCACTAATAACATCAGTAGCAACAATATCCCACGCTTCTTTAAAGAAAGCTGCCGTAAAACTATCCGGTCCCGAGGATATATCATTCCCCATTGAAAACACCGCATCTTTAATCTCTTTGTCACTAACCGCACGAATCATTTCCAAAGCATCCATCTCATTCAAACGCTTCTGGAACATGTTAGAAACATTTAAAGGAGTAACAGTACCTGATTGCCCAAGGAAAATCTCATAATGGGACATAAAGGCATCAGCTACCTTCTCATTCTAAAAAATGACACCCTCCAAATCAGTAACTATGTCAATACGGCTTCTAGTAACCCGGCTCTTAACCGATTTATGGAAGTAGGCAAAATTTGCATCACCATCTCGTAACCAATCAACTTTTGCTTTTTGTCTCAAAAAGCGCTCTTCCATAAGACTTGCCTCATTAAACGCTTGAACATAAGCTGCCTCCTCATCACGTAAGTTACTATTAAACGGATCCAAGTCTAAATCACGTTGAACCGTGTCAAGCTCATGCCTAAGACGCTTCACCTTTTCATGCAAATTACTATGATCATATAGTAACTTACGAAATGGTTTCTTTAAATATTTTAGCTTTTGCATAATCTTGTACATATGAAACCCACTAACAGACATGTTTCACCCATCAAGAACCACTTCTTTGAACCTGCTATGGTACACAAGAATATTAGTAAACTTAAAAGGTCTCGGTTCAACCTTAACACAGTCGGAATAAGAAGCACAGCAAGCGCACGCGGAGTAGCTGTAATGTCTAAAAAAATAACTCGTTAACAATATAATAATCGAATAAACTAATCAAGAACCTAATTGTTTATAAAAAAAATATTATTACCTTAACAATGAAGAAGAAATAACGTTGTGAAATATTAAGACCATAGTGTTTTAGAACCCATTAAGTTATACTTTTTTAGATTAAAAATTTTGAAGATGTGATTAACAATGTCAATTCATTTAAATACATAATTCACAAATCAACTTATTTTTAATACAAAGCAGTAGAAGATAACAACTATTAAATGAGCGTTTCAACATTAAATGTTTGTTAACCCACCTTATGACCTATATAAATGGCGGTATCACAGTATTAACTTAATGACCTGTAACATTATGCATTCATGGAGGAGGTTATGAGATTAATTGGTCGATTAATGCTCATAACTCCTTTTGACCAGGAGTTACAAACTCTTTTAAATGGGCTATCATTAACACATGCTAGTTAAAAAAACGTATACATTAAATCTGGTGTGAATTTAAAAGTGAATGTTGAACATTGAACTAATTGGCTTTATATCTATCCCCGGTGGTTAAAACAATCATATTTGTGCTCCTTTAAAAATTTTAAGACTTCTAAAATATAATCACACGGGTACCTGCCGCTGTAACGGCGGCGGGTACCCTGTGACTATATTTTGCGGCGCGCAAATGTTATTCGGTTAAACGTTTTTCTAAAAACTGTACAAATGAATGATAATTTAAATTAAAATAACTTTAAGCAATAAAAATGCAACATATTTCATATCCAAATAAACATAATATCCAAACGAAAGAAAGGAACACATAAGTAGCATCTTTGAAACATAAGTTAAAATAGACAAGTACCCGCGCGTTGCGGCGAAGAGTTCCCGTATAATTAAATCTTTCGACAAGGGGCTAGGCGAGGTTCAAGGACCAGAAGAACATTGGATGGCTGAACAAATAAAGAGAAATATGATCAGATTGTGTTGTAGCTTTTGATGTCTTTCATAAACAATGAGTTCTTTTTATATTAAGATTTCATAAGTGACATTTTAATGTATATTAATAACTTTTTTAAAGGAGCATTGCTAAAACCTCCTACAAAAACATCATACTTATCCTCCTACACACACAATCAAATAATATATATTTTTTCCACTTATTATCTCTCTAGATCCAAACCGTCAGTTTTGCCATTTGTCATGATCCTATTGTAACCTTTGCCCTTTTTGTAATCGGAATATTTCATTCTTAGTCCTTTGACTATTTAACGTTTGTCAGTTTATTCAGATATTATACCGTGTTGACGGTGGTGATTTTATGAGAATTTTGGTAATTTATGAGTTATTGTGAATAATAGTCCTTTTAGAGTTTATTATTATGTTAGTTAAGTTTCGGGTGGTTGACAAATGAAATTTGAGAAATACCGAAAAACGAGTCCTGATACGTCCGTTAACGTCCAAATGAGTTTTGAAGGGTTTAAAGTGTAAATATGTCGTGTAAATACTCTAGGTTAATGGAAAAGTATTTTTAAGGTGAATAAAAATGCTAATTAACTTTGAGGAAAATTTTACGATCAAGTTTTATGAGTTTTAAGTGATCTCAACACGAAAAAAAAGACCTGAGACCTCATAGGGTCCTATAATCGGTCAAGAGAGTCAAGAAGGGGACCAAAGATTTTTAAGGATGCGGCAATTTTCTTCTAGCAAGTGTGTCTATGCCTAGTACTAATATTCCTTTCACCAATATTTTCATTCATTCATCTCATTTAAAAATAAATAAACAAATGCATAAGTGTGCGTGTCTTGTGCGTCCGACCAAAGCAAGCAACAAACACCATAAATTTCCAATTTTGATCAAGAACGTGATATTCCGGGTTGATACGAGTATTTGGGTATTCATTTAAACAACGTTTGGTGTTAGTTCAGGGGTTTGATAAAGATGGTTTTATGATAGTAAATTTGTACTACTACTTGTTACTTCAAGGCGAGTTCTTTGTGTCCTTAAAGCAATTTCTCCCCCACCATTCTTTTGAACAATCGTGTTTCAGGTTACCGACGAATTACCTCCCAATATACAATGAAGCAATTATCAACACTACACGAAGTGATATAATCCGGATAAACTACCGAGTTATCGAGGATTTCAAGACACTATAAATAATAATTCTATAGCACTATTATTTATAGCAATCGGATATACTAAAAGAGAGGGTTTATATGTAATTTTCGTGTGTTTTTGAATGACAAAAACGCTGGATTATTGCCACTATATATAGGCATCCTCGTGGCCATTCAAACAGTCACAATGGTTGACAAAAAGGTGTGATTAGCGACGGTTTAGCGACAGAAAAAATCGTCGCTAATTAATATCAATAGGAACAGTCGCAACGGTGGCATAGTGACACCTTTTTGACAGATATAATCGTCACCAAAACGATTAGGCGTGTCTTTACATTGTGATGGTTCATTAGCGACGGTTTTGTGACAGAAAAACTGTCACTAATATCCATTTCGTAGTAAACACCAAAACACAACAAAACTCTCTTTTTCTTCAAGATTCAACCGAAAATGACTTATGTTTCTTTGAAAATAAATACCCAACAATCCCCTACCATTTTCAAAATAGACATAGGTTTTAAAACGACACATAAGACCTAACCCGATTCAGAAATCCCCGGGGGTGTTATGCATAAGTAAAGATGGAATATTACACCTTGAATCTTTACGTAGTGAAAGCGCTCAAGCTTAACTAGGGTAATAGTGGTTGAACCAAAGTCATTGAACTACCTTCCTTTATATGTTAAACGGAAACGCTTCACGCATATCCTTCCTCACGATCATATTCAGTCCACTTTTGTGCCTGACCCATTGAACTGTCCTTGGGTCCTATATCTCAGTTTCGCCAAAAGCCTTTAAAGCCAAGGCCCATCAGCATCATAGATCGGCCACACTTCCCATTCTGATAGGTGACCTTATCAAGAATATTTCCTTTAACTTAAAACAAACCAACAAAAATTTGTGTTATTAAGTCCCTTAAGAACTTAGTTCAACCTTAACTCAATAAGGTTTCCAAGTTCCACTAACCCTGGGATGGTATTTTCTAAATTTCATGTCATCTAAAGAATAGTTAGGGATGCTCTCTTCATCGTTCAACACATCCATGTAGTCATCCGCAAATTCATCAACCTAACAGAATTTACTTATATAGTTAGAAAAAAAATTGTAGATGAAGTATGTAATTTAAAATATAAATATATATACATATAGGAACGGCCTTAACACCAATATCCGCTATGGGATGGTCATTCAGTTTAGATACAAAACAATCAACATGAGTATCATGTTGTAGGACATCAATTCCCGGATGATTCTTTTGGGAATCAAATCCTTATACCAGAACATCTAATGTGGAAGGCTCACGTTGAGAATAAGTATAGTCATTGTTCCCATCTGCCTTGTCAATTCCCATACCATCACAAGCAACTTGTATTAGAACATCCAACTATAATTCAAAAAGTATAATTGATTGGTGACAACATTATACAACTAACACAAAGAATATGGGAGCATTTAAAAATCTTTAATATGATATAGCTTGATACGAACCATGGAATCATTAGCTGAACCAATTATTCCTTGGTTGACAGCATTATCATTAGCGTTTGGGATATCATTCTGCCCATCTGCATTGTGAATTCCCATACCAGCAACAGAAACTTTGCTATTATCCATATCAGGACTAGTGCAAGTTGACTGTAATTCAAAAAATACAATTCATTGGTGGAAACATTATAAAAATAAAAAAATTGTTGTGTTTTTTTGACACAATACCAAATCGAAAACCAGTGATCAAACAAAACTCTTTCCGCCCAAACTGTAACCAATGATCGCCAATATGGAATATAAGTGGGGGACAATCAGAAGGAATCTTAAAGACAAATACCTAATGCTGCAACACATAATGCATCAAATGGTTATCATTGTCGTACGACAAAATATCCAACCAAGGACCAAAAACAGTTATTCTAAATAACCTTTCACGAGTAGGATTCCTTTCCAAAAGATCTTTAATTTCTCCAAGCAATTTAACACTAGACCTAACACAGATTTTTACATCATACAAGTTATTAGATTTAGCCATTTAATAATTGATAAACGGGGTGACGTCGTGTGTATCGATTAAGGGAGTGATTGTGTTGATGGGTTACAAGGATTAAGGGGGTGATTGTGTGATGGGTTAGGGTTAACAAATGATTAACAGGATGTGTTCATGGTGTTGGGGGAGGATGAATTAGACGTGTGTGTTTTTTTAGTGTGTGTAATTTTGGATTGTTAATAAAATAAAAAGTGAATATTACAAAGTACAACAAAATATTATAAAAAGTGGTTGCCCTGATGTATAAGTTGCCCATAAGTACAGTTGCACTTATTTATTAAAAAAATGTAGTGGTAAAAAGACAAAAAAAAAACCAGTTGCCCAAAAAGTAGTAGTTTCCCTAAAAATATTAAGGTACATCTATCTTACACATACCTTACACATTTTGTCTTTTAATAATAAAAAATAGGACACTTGACATATTCTTCCTTAGTTGCTCAGAAGCAAAGTTACCCTGAGACAATTTTATGAATTAATGTTTTTTGAGATAGGATTGCATTCCATAAATGATTTTGGTGTAGAAATAGAATTTTCCCTAATAATTTTTCTAAAAAAATCATACACAAATTTTATCATATAAGACATTATATTACAATTTATTTTTATTATTGTGTTTGTTCATATTTAATGAAAAATGATTAAAAACAATATCACAACTATAATTGCTCATCGCTATAAAATTTTGTTGTTATGCACAAACACTGCAATGTTTAAAAACTGGTTTTCTTATTGATTCGGTTTAGTAGCCGGTTCAACCAGTTCAACCGCCAGGTCAAACCGGTTCTATACATATGTATATACTTTTACTATATATTTAATATGTAGTTTTATATGATACCATTATTTATTTTACGTTCAAATGAAAGAGATTGAGTCTTTACTTGTAAACTTTAGTTTTTAAATCTTATATCTATAAAACTATAGCAAATATTTGCAAAATCAATTAAGTTGTAGTTACAAGTTATAATAGTTTGTAATAAGACTACATTAGTTGATTTTTAAGTTAGTTATTTTAAATAATTTTAGTAATCACTACTTCAACTAGTCAATTAAACTTAGAAATATTTATATAAAAAGGTTATATTAGATTTTTAATAATAGAAGTAATAACTCGGCCGATTTTATTGAAAAGGATTAATGAAAAACCAACGGTTTAATCCGGTTCTCAAACAAGCAAAAACCCGATTACATTCGACTCAGTCTCTGAGTCGGTTTACGATTCAACCTCCCCAGTCAACGGGGTTTATAAAACATTGGAATTGGAATAGTTGTAATACTGAAACGTATAATTTAAAGGTGCTTTTGGTTTGCAAAAGAGTTTGGAATTAAACTTGAATATGGTATTGGATTGAAAGAAATGTTGAAAAGATAAAATAATAAATAAAATTAAATATTATTATGTTTTAATAATAAATGAGTATTATATTTAATATTTTATTTAATTTTACTTCATGTAAATTATAAAATAACAAGTATTGGAGTCCCGCGCTTCGCCGCAACGAGTTTTGTTTATCGTATGTGGTAGATGTAGTTGCGTTAGTTATATACGATAATCCTTTGTTGTTGGTAATTAATTGGAAATAGAAATCAGAATATGAAAGTTCAACACTATTCGTTCATGCTCAACAAAAATACATAATGGTTGCAATATATCTATAAACGACCCATCATCAACCTGTTTAGTAATAGGTCACAATATGCAGCAAACTGCAACTCTTCCTGGTGGCATTTTCCATCGAGAAGTGGTATCTTTGTTAATATACACATCAGACATTCTGATCCCGAAAGTTGATCTCCATCTCAATCTTTATGATTTGCTATCTGTGCTTCCATTTTCCTGCAAAGAAAAATACTAACGTTTTTTAAACTTTGAATTTTCCTTAAAAAGCATATACAATAGTGACTTTACATGGGAAATTAATAGCAACAAAGTACCAAAAGAAATGTCAGTTACATACATAACTTGAGGTATTTAAACATAAGTATCTCATAAAGGTTTAGGTAACACATAACTTCTAATTTATTAGTAGGTTGGCAAAGTAGGGCCACGAACAAAGGCATTGGAGAATTTGGCGAACTTCCTCCAAAAGAATGAGTTTATGACCTTGAAAAAAACATACGGTTACCCGAAGCAAAGTGAGCTAATGTGGACTATAATCCATCATTGTTTGTACATGTTTTCTCTTGTGTACAGATTTGATATATTATGAGCATATGTTGTCAAAGGTGAATTTGTTACTGAAACTGTCTGTCACACCCCTAAATTCACTACAGCGAAAGACTGGATTTGGGATTGTGACTACAAGGCGTGAAGAGGACTTGATACGAGAGATAGACCTCTACATGCCAATATACCAATGCAGACTCCTTATACTACGTAAGATAGAACACCCGAGAAAACATTGCTAAAGTGTCAACATAACATTGGTGAGTTCATAGGTTTTGTTTTTTGATAATAGTGATGAACCACAAGATTTATAACCATAGCATGAAATATAGCAATCCTATATATCATAATGAAAAGTATTTACTATTGTCTAAGCTCATCACACCGAAGCGTTAACGTGTATCATCATAGGTAAGCCCAAGCAGATGTTCAACCCACAACATCCGTAACTGACTCAAATGAAACTGTGTCTGCTTGACTAATGTTAGTCCAAGACAAACAGGGATGTCAATCCCGATAGATCTATCCATAACATTCGCGCTTACAAGAATTAACGGTTCATGATAATTTGGGCAATATAGCAAGTTGGGTCGAATACGGACTTAGACCCAATAGTAAATTAGTAAATGTACTTGTGTTCAACTGTTAAAAATAAGCAATGTTCTCACCCCAAAAGATGATTTAAAACAGTAAAGTAGGGGCTATGAAAACTTACCTTGTCGGTTAATCGTCTAGAATTGGTAATGGATCAATGTACGTCAAATAGTGATTCAGTCAAACACCTAAGTAATTACGACAAATTTGAGCGTGCATTCTAAAATACTTAATGTATGAAATGACTTATGCAGTTGGGTCATCAAAGGCACTGTCGTTTATGATATAACATTTTACGTTTTCAAAATGTTGATTAAACCGTTGGCTCTAGGGGCGACTTTTCAACTATAAGTACCTATACTGAAATTTATACCCTTACGCGTCGTCACTTATATTTATGAGTCTATGTGATTTATCTAAATGTAAACATCATTTGTAAGTTACTAAGTTTATATATTTTTCTTATCGTTTTTATTTATTTACATCGTAGTTGTAAATTAAATTGTGTAATTATCATGTTTATATGTCACGGTTCGCTCGACTCGTTTAAGTTTCTTATTAGAAAAATTATATTTGTAATCCCTTGCTAAAAAGGGAAGAGACACACACGACTTGGCAACAACAGTGTAAAAAGTGGACACCGAAATATATCACCATAATAAAACACAGTAATGAAGTGAAATGAATCATTAAAGTCTGTCAAGTACCCCATGAAGGATGAACATTTCATACTTTCTCATAACTAAATTTGACACTTTAAGGTTGTTTAAAATTGCTTTTTCTTTTGATTAGACATACAATATTAGTGGAATATATATTTAGCAATGAAGTATATTAACTCAAGGTTATGGATATCGATATTCCTTTTTTCTTTACACTCCTTGAACAAAAATGGGGATTTGTCTCACATATAATCGTAATTTTTAAAGTATTTCAGGAATTTTGTGTATCGAGTTTTTGAAACAAACCTTTTGGTCAAGTAATATGCAGCAAAACGCGGTAGGATTATGGTCAGTCACGTTTCGTGTAGCCCATTTGCGGTAAACATAACTACTATTGCCTTTTAGCATCCTTATTTATGAGATGCCTCCCACACTTAAGACTTCAATTGCCGGACAATCTTTTTTCCTGTAGCTATTTGACAATAAATTAGAATTACTGGTGGCTGCCATGAGTGTATGGAGGCCTAATTGTTATAACACGAGTTAGTTAGTAAGCGTACTATAAGAAAAAGTAATTTGTTGTAAATTCTATTATTATAATGAAGTGGTGATTTAATTAAAAAAAGTAAAAAATAATTATAATTGTGAATATTAGTTTTTTTTTTGTAAAACTGCAAAAATCATCCATTGGATTAAACATATTTTGGCAAAAATCATCCCTGTGTATTTTAAATGACATAATTACCCTCCATAATTCATGGTGAGGGATAATTTTTGACGAACATTTTAACGCTCAGGGATGATTATTGCCAATAGTATCGGTTAGGGATGATTAGTGCCAAAAAGTACAAACCACGGGGATGATTTTTACAGTTTACTCTAAATCTTAACATGTACTCATTACAATATTTAAAAAAATACTCGCTAAAGTCAGTATTTTATACAATACATGTTTTATACAACAAGTCAACAAAGAACCATATTTGTTTTATACAACAAAGTCATATTGAAGGTTAATGTTTTCCTTGATTATAACTGATAATAATTATCATATATATATGATACAAGAGATTATTCTAGAATAATAACAATGGGCTTGGGCCTAATACAAATCATTAAGTAATAAATATTGATTGATGACTTGACTTTGAATATTGACTTGACTGTTGAATGATGAATCTTGACTTGACTTATATACGGCTAATATCAAAAAATATATGACTAATACGCCCCCGCAATTTGAGCGGGAAGAGGACGGACGCTCAAGCTGGAGCGAAAATCATCAAATAAAGCCGAAGGAAGACCTTTGGTGAAGATATCAGCATACTGAAAACGAGATGGAACATGAAGAATCCGAACATGACCAGCTTTAACCATATCACGAACAAAATGGATATCAATCTTTATATGTTTGGTGCGTTGATGTTGAACCGGGTTGGCCGACATATAATCTGCACTAACGTTATCACGATAAACCAGAGTAGCAGTTAAGAGAGGATAGTGTAACTCACGAAGGAGATTTCGAATCCAAGCAGTCTCGGCAACAACATTAGCAACACCTCGATATTCTGCTTCAGCACTAGAGCGAGAGATGGTGTGTTGTCGTTTAGCAGACCAAGACAACAGGTTATCACCGAGAAACACACAATAACCGGAAGTAGACCGGCGAGTAGACGAAAAACCAGCCCAGTCAGCATCAGTGTAACCAACTAAAGATGTAATAGCGGAAGCATATAAGTGAAGACCAAGATCCATAGTGCCCTGAACATAGCGCAGGATACGTTTGAGAGCGGCAAAATGCGGCTTCCTAGGATCATGCATATAGAGACAAATTTGTTGAACTGCATAGGACAAATCTGGGCGAGTAAAGGTAAGATACTGAAGTCCCTCTGCAAGGCTACGGGGTAGGATCCTGTACTGAAACACCGTCCGGACCCAATTTGGAGTCAGTGTCAACTGGTGTCCGAGACGGGTTACAATTAATCATATGAGCACGCTCAAGAAGCTGAAGAGCATACTTCTTTTGAGACAAAAATAATCTTGTAGGGTGACGAACAGCAGATATGCCAAGAAAATAATTAAGTGCCCCGAGATCAATCATATCAAACTCTTTATGCAGAGAGTCTATAATCTGCCGAAGTAGAACTGAGGAAGAAGCTGTGAGGATAATATCATCCACATATATAAGCAAATAAGCAACCTGAGAACCCTGTGTATAGATAAACAATGAAGAATCATAGCGACTAGGAGAAAATCCAGTCTGAGTGGCATAGCCTGCAAACCGCTAAAACCAAGCACGAGGTGCTTGTTTCAGACCATACAAAGATCTTTGTAAAAGACAAACATGGTGAGGATATCGTGAATCAACAAAGCCGAGTGGCTGATGCATGTATACCGTCTCAGATAAATCACCGTTAAAAAATGCATTCTTAACATCAAGTTGGTGAATAGGCCACGGACGAGACACAACAAGGCTAAGAACTGTGCGAATAGTGGCCGGTTTAACAACCGGACTAAAAGTCTCGTCAAATTCAACACCAAGTTGCTGACTACTACCATTAGCAACTAATTGAGCCTTATAGCGACTCAACGTACCGTCAGCATGAAACTTATGCTTAAATAACCACATGGAGCGAACCAGGTTGACATTCAAAGGCCTAGGTACAAGAATCCAAATACCATTTTTAACTAACGCATTATACTCATCATGCATAGCATTAGACCGATTAGGGTGTTTTAAAGCAAGAAATGGAGATTTAGGAATAGGAGAAAGAGGTGAAGTGTGAAGAAATATACGATCGATAGATTTAACGATTCCGGCTTGAGACCGAGTGACCATGCTGTGAGTTCGAGTGGGTTCGGGAACGTGTGAGGAATGATTGGTAGGAGGGTCGTAAGGTGGATGGGTCGTGGTGTTGTGTATTGGAAGCTCGTGGGCGTTCGTAGAAGGCCCAGTATGGTTTTGTGGCTGTTGGGCTTGCATAGGAGGCCTAGTGTTAGGTAAAGGGTCATTGGGCTATTGATTTGAGTTTGGTTGAGTTTGGATGTGAGGTTGTTGGGTTTTGGCGTTAAGGATGTGATGAAGTATAGGAGAAGCTGGTGTAGTATCTAGAAATATGTAAGAGGGCGGGGAGGAGGGTGTCATAGATTTATATGGAAACTGAGTATCAAAGGTGACATGGCGAGAGAGAATGATTTGGTAGTTTCAAGATCCAGGCAACGATAACCGCGGTGATAGGCAGGATATCCTAAAAAGATGCAAAGGGTGGCACGTGGGGCAAGTTTGTGAGGTGAGTGAAGGTGAGGGTAGCAAAGACATCCAAAGATGCGTAAGCGGGAGTAGTCGGGCTCTTTGTGAAAGAGTTTAGAGAAAGGAATTTCATTGTTAATGGCAGTGGAAGGAAGAAGGTTAAGTAGGTAGGTTGCCATATGGAGGGCCTCAACCCAAAAGGACGGGGGTAGGTGTGCTTGAAAAAGGAGAGTGCGAATGACATTATTTATGGTTCGAATCATTCGTTCGGCTTTACCATTTTGTTGAGAGGTTTTGGGGCAAGAAAAGCGGAGTTGAATGCCATGCGTAGCAAAAAGTGTGTGTAGTTGATTATTGTCGAACTCACCACCATGATCACATTGGAAACTCTTAATGTCACATTTAAATTGATTTTGAACGTATTTTCGAAAATGCACAAATTTACCAAACATATCAGATTTATGTTTAAGGGGATAGATCCACAAATAATGAGAGAAATGATCAAGAAAGAGAACATAATATTTGAAACCACTTGAACTAACAATTGGAGAGGTCCACAAATCAGAATGGATAATATCAAAACATTGTTTAACACTAGAGATAGAACTATGAAAAGGAAGCTTCACATGTTTACCAAGTTGACAAGCATGGCAGACATGTGGAGACCTCTCTTTATTACATGAAATTAAATGACGAGAAGAGAGAGAACGAAGGACATCATCCCCGGGATGACCGAGGCGTTGGTGCCAAGTAGAGGAACTAGTGGAAACAAAAGCAGCAGGAACGGTTGACGGCTTGGTAACTGGATAGAGATCGCCCGAACTGTCACATCGAAGGAGGATATGACGAGTCAAGAAATCCTTCACAGAGAAACCAAAGGCGTCAAATTCAATGGTGCAGTTATTATCTCTAGTAAATTGACGAACAGAAATGAGATTTTTAATGATATTAGGTGTTACAAGGACATTGTGAAGATGTAAGGGGCGATGTAGAGATGGAATAATGCTATGTCCGGTGTTGGTAACGGGAATAGAGTTACCGTCGCCAACATGAATAGATGGGTATAAACGCGAATTAAAAAGAGTACTTAAATTATGAGCATTAGAATTTAAGTGAGAAGTTGCACCTGTATCCATGTTCCAAGTTGGGTCGTGCAACGTCATAGTGCTGAACGCACTTGGTAATGAAGTGGCCTGAGACGGATGGAGAGCAGGCGCAGCCCCGAGAATACCTTGGCTGTTGGAGGGCAAACTGTGAAGATTATGTTGTTGTTGGACCGGTTGCTGCTGCTGTTGGGCTGTACCATATCCATGCGGCTGGTGGGCCGCAAAAAGAACCGGTTGGGCCGGCTGTTGAACTACACCATAAGAAAAAGGGGTGTGTTGGTTGTTGGGCTGTGAGGGTAGGCCTTGCTGATTGTATTGGGCCAGACGAGTGGAGTGGTAGCCAGAAGGGGGTTGAGAAGCCCAATGCATATTTCTATTCAACTGGGAAGAGTAGACAGTGGCTCGATCACCAAAATTCCTACTAGACTTATTATTTAACCCGGACCGATTTCGGTGGTCATGAATATACTTGCACCGATCACCAAATTTACATGTCCCTTTATTAAAATGATTACAAAGTTGAGGGAGATTAGAGGGCTTGTTCGGGTTACCTTTGTTGTTCGACTGGTTGGATGCCAAAAGAACCGTTGGTGACGACGAGCTACTTGAGAAATCGGTGGAAGAGCCGCTACTTGAGAAATAGGTGGAAGAGCGGAGTCATTTTCGAATGAAGTTCCTTTTAGAAAGCAACTAGGTACGAACTGTTTTTCAAAGGAGGGGAAGTGAGGCGGGAAGGTTTCACGGTACGAACTAATCTCAAACAAGGGGTAGCAAACTAGAGTTAAGACCATTTTTATGGTGTAATGTATGACCCAGTTTTTGTCACTAAAAACACCAACCTAAGGTTTCTAAGGTATCAGCCATAGACCTCCTTTTGAGTTTGCTGCCATCATTCATTGCACGGTCATTTGGCATCTAGATAGACCCGCAAGCTTCATTTATCAAGATGATTGCCCTAGATCTTAGTTGTCCTGAACCAAATCTTTCAAACCGCTCCGCCATTAGGCTTTAGCTATTCCCGTTTTGTGGGAGGTAACGACACTATCTTTGGAAGAGAAACAAAAAGGGTTAAGGATCCAACTTTGTGAGATATAAGTTGACAGAACCGCGGTTAGTAGCTGCTAGGGTGTCTGTTTTCAACATGGGATTTGAGGCCGGGCTCCCAAGATGAATGCTGGAAAAAGAGAGTCCCGAGTTTGTAGTTATGTTTTTTTAGGGTCCTAATTTACTGGGGCTTTGTTCGGGTGTAAAGGGAATTATTTAATCGGTTGTATAGCAGGTCGGTATTGGTGGGTGGTGTGTTTACCACAGGGGGGCCCATGGGATGCGAAATGGAGATAGTGGTGGTTGTTGTTTAGGGTTGGATTGGACGTCGATAGTTGGAGGAAAAAAGAGGAGGGGGGTGGGGGAACGAAAGAGATCTAAGAGATTTTTAAGGAGAGAAACGGCTCTGATACCATATTTAAGGTTAATGTTTTTCCTTGATTCAATGTTAACAACTAATCCCACTATATATAGGATACAAAAGATTATTCTAGAATAATAACAATGGGCTTGGGCCTAATACAAATCAATAAGTAATAAATGTTGATTGATGACTTGACTTTGAATATTGACTTGACTGTTGAAGGATAAATCTTGACTTGACTTATATACGGCTAATATCCAAAAATATATGACTAATACCACTGCAAGCTAAGCAAGCTGATTGGCTAGCAGACACGGATGAAGAGATTGATGAACATGAATTAGAAGTACATTACAGTTTCATGGCAAAGATTCAGGAGGTCTTACCAGAAGAATCCAGTTCAACTGAACAGCCATTGGAACAGGTACAAAACAATGATGAAAATAATGTGTTTACCAATGAAAGACAACATTATGAGAATAATACTGCAGAATGTGCTGATGAGCGTGTTGCGCTTGCTAATTTAATTGCAAACTTAAATCTTAATACTGAGGAAAACAAAACGATTTTAAAGCAATTAAAGAAAGCAAACGCATCATTGACTCAAGAACTAGAGGAGTGCAAAACTAACCTTGATGAGACTAGTAGGGCTCTGGGGGAGGCTACTAGTTGTCGGGATAGTTGTCTTATTGCACTTCAGAACAAACAGAATGAGCTTGAGAAGTACATAGCCTTTAATGACCGGACGATTGATTATGACATTCTTCAAACAAAGTTAAATGAAACTCTAGGACTATTAGCTCGTAAAGACATTGACATAAAAGAAGGTTTAAAAACTAAAGCCTATGAAATTTCAGTTGTCAATCAAAAACACGATGAGTTAGTAAAAAGGAGTCTTTTAACAAAGTCACAATTTGAAGGTCAACTCAAAGAGAAAAGTAAGGTCATTTCGGATTTAAAGGTTAAGGAAGAAAAAGATATTGACAAGATGATTGAAATGGACAAATAATTAAAGTTTTTGAACGAAATTGTTTATACTCGTAATCAGTCAATCCAGACCATTTATATGTTAGCACCCAAATGCTCGACATATAATGGTAGACCAACCTTTGCTAATCCAAGGTACCTCAAGAAAGCTCAATCTGAAAAGCCCTATTTGTACGAGACCCCATATGATACTTCTGATCTTGCAAACAGATTTACCCCCAATAGGGAAGAGACTATGACTTTTGCAAATGAGAGTAGATCAAAATTGAATAAAGATTATGTTAAATCATATGATTACACAAAACATAATAGTCTTTATGAACTTTTCAAAGCACCCTCACTGGAGTATCTTTATAGTTGAAGCGGTATAGGATGTAAGGAATACAATGTGGAGAAAACCTGTTTGTTGAACAAACCAACATTGCTTATAAAAACCGTGGCCTTTCTACCCGTTTCGGAGTCCATTCGTAATAGTTAGACAAGTTTTTAACGACATGACATTTAACATCAATCAATTTATAGAAATTGTTGATCAAACTTGGCGTAAACATACTAGTAGTTGTTTCCGCGTGCCAACTGCTCATGATATGGAACTTTTGATAAAAACCTTTCTAATGCCTCTTTCCATAAAATCACAAAATGATAGCTTTCGTTTTGAACATGAACTTAAAACGGAAATGCATGAAGATTTTGAGTACGTTAAATCCCTTGAAAAAGAAATTGACGAACTTGAATCTGAGAAGGCTGATTTTTCAAATATGTATGATCTACTTCTTGAAGAGTGTGTGTCTAAAGATATTATATGTTCATATTTGCATTCTTTGTCTGAATTAAATGCTCATACTGAATTGCAATGCTTGTATCATCATAAAGTCAAAGAATGTGAATGTCTTGCAATAAAGCTTTCGAAACAAACTGAATCTGTTAACAAAGAAGTTCATAATAATTTGTTAAAAAGTTTTTCTAAACTTGAAAAACACTCGATTTCACTTGAACTTGCTTTACAACAATGTAAAGAACACATGAAAAACAACTCAGTTTGCAAAGGAAAAAGGATTCTAATTATTTCGAAAGAACACGGGAACAATATCATCAATTACAGGATTTGAAAAGCTCAAATGCAAGACAAGAACATGCAATTAAGTGAGTTAAAGAACTCATCGAAACTGGCAAGGGAAAGTCTGTGGAAACTCAGTTTTGATAAACAATCTGTTGTTGAACAACCAAATTGCTCAACGAATTCCAAAACCATCAGTTTTAGGAAAACCGACTCCTTTTTCAAATTCTCCTGAAATGAGAAGTTTTCAAACGAAACAGTCGGTTAATAAAACTAATGTGTCGGATGGTTTGTTTAAACAAGTCACTCAACAGAATTTGCCTAAGAATAGAAACAAGCATGTTCGAATCACCAATGTGAGTTTGCACTGGCCCATATAGGAATTACCCAAAGCAATGTGTACACATCAATCTCCAAGGGAAAAGTAGGCTCAAATGAACATGGTTCATAACTACTACTAGAGAAAGATAAGATAAGTGCCCACACTTCAGAAAGTCAAAGAAGTAATGGAAAAGCCTAGTATGATTGGTCTGCTGTATTACCCCAACACGGCTAATGGTTAGAAAACAAAACCTTAGGATTGGCCAAGCCATCAATGAGTTGTGGGTTTCCTAAACAAAGATGTTCACTTAGGAGAACATAGAATACAAAAGCCTTTATTGAAAGTTCAATGACTTGCAATTGTCCTACATATGCAAAAAGTGCCTTTATAGTGTACAAATTCTTGATGAATGGTCTTTAGAATACCTCTCAAGGTTAAAATCCTAGTGCCTCTAACACAGAACCATGGATGCAAAATCCCATAAGACAACAAGAGTTATATGCTCCATAGAAATGTTAAGTGCATCTAGTCAACCGAAAGACAGATCCAACAGGACATAGGTTCCAACAAAAAAGGACTACCCATGTCCCTGAGAAAACAATGACTCCTAGATCTTGTCTTAGCTGGAAACCGACGGGTAGAATTTTCAAGACAATTGGTCTTAGATGGGTTCCTACTGGAAAGATATTCGCCTTTAGCACAAACAAGGTTGACAGTGAACCCACGCATGTTTCAATAGTAGATATCCCTCATATTCATGCAAGCAAACAAACTCTGGATTTAAGTGCAGGTATATCATTCAATGGTCAAAAGCAACAAAGAATTGACCTAAATGCAGATGCACTATACAATGAAAAGCAAGAAAATCTCAGAGTGTGGTTGCTGAAATTACTGATATCTAAGAAACCAGTGCCAGAATGGTTTCACAAAAGATGAGCTACATCAAATGGCGTCTGCTGAAAATAACACTTCAGGCCCCGTTCCTCAATGTTCAAATGACGTTTGAACACAGCAGTTCAAGCCTCGGTCATCAATGTCAAATGGCGTCTGCTGAAAATAACACTTCAGGCCCCGTTCCTCAATGTTCAAATGACGTTTGATCGCAGCAGATCAAGCCTCGGTCTTCATGGAAATGATGTCTGTTCACATCAGTTCAGGCCTTGTTCTTCATCAAATGACTTCTGATCATAACCGTTCAGAACTCGGAATTCAAGACCACAGCAATGAACAGTCAAGTTCAAAGCTGGTTCCAAAAGTTGTTCCTTAAGCAAACAAGACAGCTACATCACGACAAGAGTTGGCAATTTACCTATTCTTACCTTCACTAGCATGCTGTGGAAAACAGGTTTATATATATATAAATACAAAATCTGGACAAATAGAAAATTTTCCAAAAAGAATTTCTTGACCTTGGGTCTCTTGAAATCGATAACATTTAGTGCTTAGAAAATGTCGATCTATCATTGACACGGGTCGTGTAAATGAAGTTCTCGAGCGGAGTTGCAAATAGTTTCAAAACATGTCATTCTAATTTTCCTAAATGGCTTATGTGCATAATGTCAGTACTTAACCTGGACTTCAAATATAAGGAAGTGTTTTAAAACTTATCCTCCCAGCGAGAAAATTAAACGTTTCTCGGTCTTGACTGTTACTTAACAAGGGACATTCAATGTTTTTAGCTCAAGATAGAGGATAGTGTTACGTTTCCAGTGCGCTTTACCTTACCGTTAGAAGAGACGTCTCTAACACTCTGGTTTTTTCAAACAGTTGAACACATAATTTTCAAGAATTTGTCGATAAAATTCATAATCTTTCAAAATTATGTGTTCAGCACTCCAACCCTTCACAACATGGTTTTAAAAAGGCCAACAATTTTTCAATTGGTCCTATTTTTAAGGGGGAGTTTTTCGAAAAACAAAGTTTTAATGTTCTTGGATACATCATCAACGACCATTCTTATGTATTCAAAACATTATCAAAATGTTCCAAACCATTCATGCTGACCATATTTTCTCCCACAGATTTTTCAAGACATATTTTAATCACAAGGTATTTCAAAAACTAAGTGTTTATTATTTAAAATAAGGGGAGAAAATGTAATTAAAATATGATCTATTGACTCAAAGTGCTGAAGAAAAGGTTTTATGGTTTGATCTTATACCAACCAACATCCTTAATTTTCTACAGGACATTCTTAAAGTCATAAGCGTCGGGGTAGGGTTAGAATCAATCCTATGATCCAACCAGAACCGGAGGATCTACACAAGGATAATCCAAAGTTAGAAATAGCAGTCCTTAGGTATGATTGGAGATGAATGTATATGGGAATACATGGCTTTCTAGATGGAGGTTAAACCACTGGAACAATCTTAACAAGGTGTTAGATAATGTCGTCTTTGGTAGCATTGAAGGCGTTAGAAAGAATGAAAAATAAATGTATGGATAAAGGGTCTAAAGAAAGAAGCCCTCCACACAACTTAAGGCAGAAACCGGGTCAATACATATGCTGTCCAAAATACAAGTTGGATTGCTGACATTAAATCTACATCAAGGACCCAGAGTGATGCAATGCACAACCCCCTTACCAGCCATTCGGGTTTTCTCCCAACAGAAATTGTCTATTTGTCACGGAGAGATACACACGTTATCTATTGACATATTCACTCCGAGATTGTTGATATTTGAATACGGTGGCAATATGATATAGCTACGGTACTAAAACCATATATGCACTAATCAAGTCTAGAGCCACGAGATCATTAAAAATCTCGTTAGGACACATTCCATTTCAAACACTTGTTGAACATCATCAAGTTCACAAGCTGTTAACAAGAGTCCTACGCAATATCATTGTGATATTTGCCAGAACATCCGAGTGATACTAATGTATTCACAATGAAGATGGAAATCCTGCTTGAGCCAGCATCAAACAAGCTCTTGGTAGGTGACTTGCGAGATTCTATATGAATCAAACTTGTGACAACTGGATATCGATTTGGTCCAGTAAATGAATTGACGGTTGATAAATTTTGATAAAAACATGACACTCTCGATGTGTTACAAAAACTCTTTAACGAGTGACACGTCGATTGATTTTTAAATCAATTTTCTCGTTTATCACTAACGTAAACCTGCAGGTCAAACGGTGGTAACGGCAACCTTCAATCCCATTCAAAATGATCCAATCTTACGAAGACATACTATCTTAGAAAAGCTCATGATTTAAAGACACAAGACTTCCGCTAACTCTGGATTTGACAGCTTTCAATGATAATGAAAAAGTATGTGACATGTTGGTCAAAAGACATAAGATCGCAAGATGGCAAAGCGATTAAAGACAATGACAAAGGCTCCAAAGTCAAGATAGCAAGCATGAAGGAACAAGCCTACAACTAGAATAACAAAGACAAAGGACCAAGAACACTCGAGCTTTAACCGGGAAAAGCAATCTCACTGATATCATTGAGGAGTGTCATCAATGAACTCACTTCGGGGGAGATTGTTAGCCTCAATTTTATTGAGTCAATAAAGGAAGCTCGTTCCCGTGTTCAAGACCTCACTTCGGGGGTGATTGTTAGCTTAATTATTGAGTACGAACAAGGAAGTTCGGTCACTCTACGATGAGCTTCGGTCTTTAATTAGTTAATGTTGTTAGTAGGATAATATCGGGAATCGGGCTCGATTGAATAATCTAATATTGTTATGTTGTTGGGTTTAATCCCAAGCAAAAACACATGCCCGGGTCCTAGTTAAATATCTCGCGCGTCACTTTTAAGTGTCGGGGTTTATAAGGAACTTTTCTACTTGGAATAGTAAGTTGGTATGAAAATTTCTAAAAAAATATCTTTTATCTTTCTCTCATCTCGCTCTCTGTTTCTCTCTCTAGAAAAACCTTTCTTTCTCCCTTTCTAGTTAAGATTTCGTGTCGATTGTATGATGTTGATTATTTTGTTGATAACGGGATCTACACTTAGTGAAATTTATCTTTAAACTCATTTTGCATAATTTATCATATTCGTTGTCTAGAGCTAAATCATCAATTGATGAGTTTTCATTACTAAAGTAGGAGGATTCGGAACATAACTTCATTTTGGTCCATTGAGCTAAAGACATGGATCATTCTCTTCACCGCTATCACTCCAAGAACCTCCAACGAATGCTCTTTGGTTCTTGTCTCTCGGTGGCTTTGGACATTATCCAATAAGATGATTTGGATCTCGATTTTATAAGCACTTTCCTTTCACTTTTGCCGTTTTTATTGTCTCGGCTTCTTTGAAAGGTCTTTTTGTCATTCCGAGATTGTCTTACGAATCTACCTCTTCTCTTAAAGAACTTCTTGAAGTCTTTTACTGCCATGGCATACTCTTCGTCTTCACTACCGAAAGTCAAACACTCTTCATCACTGGATTCTTTCTTAGCCTTTAAAGCAAGAGATTTCCTTTCAACTTTTGCTTTGACTATTTTGGAATCTTTCTTGATGATCATCTCATGGACTTTGAGGTTTCCAATGAGCTCATCAAGAGATAGTAATGTTAAGTCTTTCGACTCTTCAATCGCCATGACTTTTGCTCTCTATTTAGGATGTAGAGCCCTAAGAAACTTCCTTACGTAGTTTTTACTAGAATAACCTTCATCAAGAGCTTTAAGACTAGTAATAATAGTATTAAATATAGCAAATGCACTATCTATAGATTCATCTTCGGAGATGATGAATTGTTTATATTGTTGAACCAAAAGGTCGATCTTATTATCTTTGACTTGGTTATTACCTTGATGGATGATTAACAAAGTTTTCCAAATTTCTTTTGCCGTATTGCACATGAAAATTTGTTCATATTCTTTTCTAGGCAAAGCATTGTAAATAACCACTTTGGCTTCATTGTTTTTCGCAAGCCTTCTTTTAAGATCATCGACTTGATTTTCAAAAGGGACAACCTCATCAAGTTTGGTTTCCGGATTTTAAATAATAGGTTGAAAATCACCATTTGTAATAACATGCCAAAGATCTAGATCTTTTGTATTAACATATGTCTCGAATCAATTTTTCCAATAAATAAAACTATCTCTTATAAAAAGTGGCGATCCAAGCTTTAAAATACAATATATTTTAAAGATCTTGAGTGACCTTGCTCCTGATACCAATTGTAGGAAACTAGAAGAGGGGGGTTGAATAGTTTACTGGTTAATTTGTCGTTTTAAAACTTTGCTTAGAAAATTGTTAGATTCGAGTTATATGTCAATCAATCAACAATATGAATCACAACTAAATATCTAATATAATGAACTAAGTAAGCAATAACAATAAAGAGATAGAGAAAGAAACGATCAAACCAAGACACCAAGATTTATAGTGGTTCGGCAACAAAGCACCTCTTCGTTCCTACTCCACTCCCCGAGTACTCCACTCGAGATTTCACTATGTCAACAAGCTCCCTTTAGGCGGAGAAAACCGTTTACACGTCACTTACTTTCTTTTCTGACACTAAGCTAGATGTCGAGTCCTAATCTTAGCTAGAACCAATCTAAGACTTCACAAAGTCTTTATACACTTACAAGATATATACCCTTAGATTGACACACAATCCAAATCACACCAATACACAATTTACACTATTGGATCTACACTCAATCCAATTTACACAACAACACAAAGTAAATGTAATAAAGATTTGTGATCTTGAGGAGGAAGAGAGAGATCGCTTGATAACAATTCGTATATAGAAGAATACGATTGTTCTTCTCTTGCACTTGATTAGAAGGAGGAGAAGAAGAGGGGAAGAATAAAAAATTAATCACTTGAAACAAGATCAAGGTATATTAGTGATCAAGATATGTGTTTTAGAAAGAAAGGAAGAAGAGAGAAAAATATATCTGAGAAAATTCATGGCAAGAGGTTCTGTTTTTCAGATGGGGTGGCCCAGTATTTATAGAAGACAAAAAAGAGCCATTATGCTGGCTACGATCTCGGCGGTCCCTAATATATAAGGGGGCCGCCAGGCCTATAAGGGGGCCGTCATGCCTATAAGGGGGCCGCCAGGCCTATAAGGGGGCCGCCGTAAAGTACGCTCCTCTTTATAAACGTTTATTTTTATCGTAAACGTTTTTACATTTTGTTATTATCAAAACATTGAGAGGTCGAAAAATATAAATAATATTTTTAGACATTATTTGTATTAACAATAACAATAAAAAATAATATTGAAAATTAAAGTTGATAAAGAAAGACTTTAAAAAGTCAAAAAAGACAATTATTTTAAGACGGAAGGAG
>BQNB010023219.1:48210-62061 GCA_026074375.1 Tanacetum coccineum | reverse complement strand
AAGACCTAGCATCCCCGCTAGTCTTATCGCCAGCGTGTACCAACGCTCTTAGGGTCGCAACCCCGATGACATACCACACCTACAGCCTACCAGCTGGAGCTATATTTAGGGTGAAGAACCACACAAAACACTAGGGTAGGTGTACCCAGCCGCTCCAAGAAATCATGTAGCACATAATATTCACATAGCAGTCATAAGCACATGCATTGTCCCAAAAACAAAACCGCATTTCGCACAGTTTAGAAAATAGTTCAAAACACATTCGAGTATCATTTTCCCCTAACAAAAAAGATTTAAAAAGTGGGGCTACAAGAACTCACCTCAAGCAACTGTCTCTAATAGCAAACTCAAATCACAAGCAAATGCAACGATGTCCGCACACGACCTAGTCCAGTTTATGTCCCATTTTTAATCATTTATTACCAAAACCGTTTTCAGGTATGATGCATAGAGATTAGATGCTTGTTGTACGGTTATCTTAAAAGTTTTAGTGGTGTGATGGTTGACGACTTAACTTCAAATGATACTATATCTCAATTCATATCTTAGTATAATATACTTATACTATTTAAGAAGAATAGTTAAGTAATATAAGATAATAAATAATTATAAGTATACTTCGATAAATCCATTCGGTACACTTAGTTACCATAATATACCCTTTATACTTTACGAAATGAAACATTTATTTATACTCAACATTTTAGAAAAGCTTCGAGAAAATTTATATTTTTCGTCTTTTAGTCGACGTATTAAAAAAATAATAATAATAATATATTATTATTAAATCAAAAAATCACGTTTTAAGTAAAAATTCTAAGTATAGACTTTTCACAAAATTTCGACATGACCCGTACGTTTATATGACGTTTCCCAAGGGTTTTAAACCTTATTTTTAAGAAATTTCTAACATTTCGACTCTTTCTGACCAAATTCTAAAGATCACATTTCAGGACGTTTACCAAAATACGTTCTTAAAACGGCTTTCAATATAACTTCATAATTATGTTTCACTCCCCAAAAGTTCGTCAAAACTCCCAAAACGACTAGTTAACTCTTATTGGGCTTTAGGGCCCAATAGGGATCCATTAAGGTTTTTACATATGCAAAATACATTCTAAGCCCAAATCAATAAGTAACAAAGTAATCCGAACCATAATAAGCCATCAAATAAGCCACGACTTATTGATGCTTATTGGGCTGTAAGCTCATAAGCTCCAAAATCTATATACTTATGCTTAAAATAAGCTAATAAGCTACGTTTCGTATTTGGTTATCGCCATAAGCTATACTAATAGTCCACAAAAATATGACATACTAGAGTAATAACCAAAAACTCCATCCTTGTGTTATCCCAAAAGCCGTGAGCTAATAAGCTCAAAATAAGCTATTCGAGCTTAAAAATAAGTTCAAATAAGCCATATACAATATAAGCTACTTGGAAAATATATGTTTTTCAATCATCACGACCACAATATCAAAACTAACAAAACCCCTTTGTTTCTTTCTTAAGTTTGACAAAAAACAACACCCCTTTTCCATTCATTTCATTTTCAAATTTCGATTTTTACAACGATCAACTTGTACAACTAATATCTATGCATCACTAACAACCCAAAAGGATAAGTAAAATTTAAATTTGAAAGACTTACAAGAATGGTCTTTAAAATAATTTTTGACGCGAACCGGACAACCCAAACGTTGTTTTAATGAATACACGAACACTAGAATCACCCCGAAATAATCTAAACCACCATGTTCATGATCAAAGTTGAAAAGAAAAGTGTGTGTGTGCGCTTTTGGTCGGACGAACACACAAGGGTATGTGTGTTTTATTTTTTTGAAAACTAGAATAATGAGATGATAATTGTGTAAAGATGCCATTTTGTACCAACTTAGGACAAGTTAGCTAAAATAAATCCTTGATGTCTCCCCTTGGTCTAGAACCCGCGGTAAGGGATCCTATGGGGTCTCGGATCTTTCTTTTCATGCCAGGATCACTTAAAACTCATAAAACTTGATCGTAAAATATTCCTCGAAGTTACTTAGCATTTTTATTCTTCTTAAAAATACTTTTCCAATAACTTAGAGTATTTACTTGACATATTTCCACATTTTATTCCGCAAAACTCATTTTGGACATTATCTGTCGGGACTCGTTTTCGGCATTTCTTAAAAATTCATAGGTCAACCACCCGGAACTTACATAACATAATAACACCCTCTAAAAAGGATTATTATACACAATAAACCAGGAAACATATCAAACCTCATAAATTCACCACCGTCAACATGGTATAATTTCTGAATAAACTAACAAACGTTAAATAGTCGAAGGACTAAATTAGAATATTCGAAGCACAAAAGGGGCAAGGGTTACATTTTACCCCCTTAAAAGAATTTTGACCCTGAAATTCAACTACTATCAGCACTAAATAGATGTGGATACTTAAGCTTCATCTGATTTTCATGTTCCCACGTGAACTCAGGCCCACGTTTTGAATTCCACCGAACCTTGACGATGGCAATTCTACTTCGCTTCAACCTCTTGAACTCCCGTTCCAAGATTTCCATATGTTCTTCCATAAAATTTAACTCCCGTTCTAAGATTTCCATATGTTCTTCCAATAACTCCCGTTCCAAGCATCTACTCGGATCTCATCCAACGACACTTGCAGTGTTGGATCAACCAAACACTTTTTAAGGTTTGATACGTGGAACGTGTCATGAACACCATCTAGCTCCTCAGACAAATCTAACCAGTAGGCCACTGGTCCTACCTTCTTAATGATCTTGAATGGTCCAATAAACCTAGGTGCTAATTTCCCCTTCTTCATAAAGCATACCACACCTTTCCAAAGCGATACTTTGAGCAAGACATAGTCACCTACACTAAACTCTAGAGGCTTCCTCCTCTTATCGGCATAACTTTTCTGGCGATCACACGCAGCCTTAAGTCTATCCTTAATCTGCAAGATCTTCTTAGTGGTTTCTTGCACTAACTCAGGTCCTATCAACTGACCCTCTCCAACCTCAGCCTACAAAATCGGGGAACGACACTTTCTACCATACAAAGCCTCGAACAACGCACATCTTACACTAGAATGATAACTATTGTTATACGAAAACTCTACCAATGGAAGATGAACGTACCAGCTTCCCCTGAAGTCAAGGATGCATGCCCTAAGCATGTCTTCCAAGGTCTGAATTGTACGCTCACTCTGACCGTTGGTCTGAGGGTGGTAAGCTATACTCATGTCTAACCGGGTTCTTAATGCCTCTTGCATTGACTGCCAAAATCTCAATGTGAATCGACTATCATGATCAGATATGATCGAGATTGATACACCATGCCTAGCAACAATCCCATTCAAGTACACCCTAGCCAATCTATCCATCTTATAATCCTCACGCATAGGTAGAAAATGAGCAGATTTAGTCAATCGGTCCACAATGACCCAGATTGTATCATGCCCACTACTAGTCCTTGGTAACTTAGTCATAAAATCCATTGCTATCACTTCCTATTTCCATTCGGGAATCTTAGGTTGCTAAAGCAAGCCAAACGGCCTTTGATGCTCAGCCTTAACCTTCAAACAAGTCAAACACTTAGTAACATACACCTTTATATCCTTCTTTATGCCCGACCACCAATACCTATCTCTAAGGTCATAATACATCTTATCAACTCCTAGGTGTACAGAGTACTTTGACTTATGGGCTTCGTCTATTATCAGGGTTCTCACATCACCCTTTAAAGGGACCCATATTCGATCCAGGTAATACAACGCTCCATCATTCCTAAGTTCAATCATCTCATCTAAACCTCTCTACAATCCTACAGACTCATCAGACGCCTCGTTCTGAGCCGCTAGTATCCTATCCTTGATACTCGACTGAAGGGTCATATTCATAGCTCTAACTCTCTTAGGTTTCACTCTTTCCTTCCTACTCAGTGCATCAGCTACTACGTTTGCCTTACCAGGATGGTAGCGGATTTCGCACTCATAATCACTAAAAAGCTCTATCTAGCGACGTTGTCGCATGTTCAGTTCCTTTTGACTAAAGATATGCTAGAGACTCTTATGATCAGTATATATAATAAGGTGTCATTTTATACACTATTTCGGGGTCATTTAACCCCTTAAATCATGCAAATATGCCCAGATTATGTGCTTAATCGTTCGTTTTCAGGTTTTTAGCACTTGGATGGCATTTGGAGGAAATACACATGACTTGGGCTCATTTAGAGAAGAAACGGTCGAGATTACGGACCTACACCAAATCCTTCAAGAAGTATTGCTTATAGAATGTAGAGACGGCATTGCAAGAATAAAGCGACGCCGTCGTGATCTATTCAGTAACGGCGTCTGGAATTTAGAGACGGCGTCAGGACGTGGCCGACTTAAATAGGATCTAGAATCATCCACATAGCGATGGCATCAGGACCATAACGCGACGCCGTCGCCGTGATATCTCTATATATACAAAATTAATTTTAGGGTTTTAGAGTGTAACTTTTGGGATAACTTTGTATAACTTAGGGAGACGAACCCTAGTCCTTGTAGCAGCTTCATAGGTCGTATTTAGGGCCTCAAAACCCTATTGTACTACCTTGGATCCATGTTTTAATTTAAGTAAGGTTATTTATCATTAATCATTCAATATGTCTATGTGTTGTGTGATTGATTTATCTTCTTACTTCCTTTATAACATGCGAGGCTAAACCCTCCTTTGTATTTGATTATGATTGCATGAAAGTCAGATTGTAGATCCTTTTATTGTTGCTTCTTGTTGATGAATGTGCGTGTTAGGCCTTAGAAAACCAGCTTTTGTCTGTATCGCTATTGACACTTCTAGGGAAACGCGAGTACATAGAAAGGATACCATGGGGTAACAGTCTTCATACTACCTTACCCCTTATATGGTTGATCCCTCTTAAGGTATTTCACACATATTTAATATACTCTTAGGGGCCTTGTAATAGTCTTCATGCTACCTTACTTGTGCTTTGCCTTAACGGAATATTAAATAGACGACGGATTCGTATAATTCGTTCATAACTTAGGAAATACTTACACATTACATCACAAGTGTGACAAGGCAACATGATTAGGAGAAAAAATTTATTAAGTAATGCATGATCAAGTAAATACATTTAATTATCATATAGTTATCACCAGTAGATTAGTTTATTAATTAGTTTAGTTAATAGTTTATCAAACCAACCTCTCAAGCCATAGATTTACCTGCTTTCTATAAAATATAAAAATACAAAAATAATCTTCTCTCAACCCCTAGAATTCTGTTAGACCATGATCAAGCCTTCCCAACCTATTCCCCTAGAGAATGATAACAACCCCCGAGTCTTTTGTATACTACTACAACGGTTAGGTACTCTGCCTAGGGAGTTGTAAAACTTCTTGTTGAAGTCCTACGACGACCGCATCAAGTTTTTAGCGCCGTTACCAAGGAATAGCGTAGGTTTCGAATTTGAACTAGCTTAGGTCTACTCACAAGATTCCTATCAAGTGAGATTTAATTTCTTGTCAAGTAGATTTCTTTTAGTCTATCTCTTCTTTGTTCCTTTTGTTCGTAACCAAACCTACTCTTTCGTTGACCACCATGGGAGACAAAAATTCAAACCGACCCCGTACCTTAGGAGATTACTCCTGACCTAGCCACGAGGGCTACCGCAATGCCATTGAGCTTCCTAAAGGAGCCAAGGTGTCCCCCCTGCGATCCAACAGCATTCGGTTGGTGCAAAACGGATGTGCATTCCAGAGACTTATGTACAAAGACCCGACCCAACATCCTAAAGAATTTCTCAAGATTGTAGATTCCATTAACCTTAATGGTGCTATAAGAAATACCGCTCATTTGCGTCTATTCTGCTTTTCTCTTAGTGACTAAGCTATCAATTGGCTTGATCGTCTGCCCATGGGATCCATCTCGACTTGGGATGATCTCACCACTCATTTCCTCGCACAGTTTTTCCCACCAGGAAGAACTGCTGAACTTCTAAAAGATATCTTAATGTTCCAACAATATCAAGATGAATCCCTCTATGATGCGTGGACTCGTTTCAAGGACTTACTCCAAAAAGTCCCTCATCATGGTATTGATCTATGGCTTCAAGTTCAAATCTTTTACGATCATGTCAACTACACCACTCAGATGGCCATTAACTATGCAACAGACGGGAGACTTAGAAAATTAAGGCCAGAAGTAGCATGGGAAACCATCAAGGATTTAGCCCAATACGAAGAAGAAAAATGGAACGACCCAATCTTTTCCAAAAAAGAAAGTCCCGACTACATAGATGCCACTTTAGAACAGGAGTTAGAAAGTATGGAGTGTCAAGTAGAATCTTTAATGAGGAATGAAGTGCTATTGGAGTATGAGGTAGGATTCATGTTTCCTAAAAGTCCATATCAGGAGGAATTAGAGGCACGTATACTGAATTTAATGGATCAATAAGAGGATCAAATTATGCAATTGGAGGAAGATATGAGAAACACAAAAGATACATTTATGTGTCTTGGGGATAGTTTAATTGAAACCCTGAAGGTCAAAATAGAGGCACAACGAGTTCATTCCACAAAAATTGAAAAGATCACTAAATTCCCTACTCACACCCCTACTGTAACCCCTGAAACACTCAAGCCTATTATGGTGCATAGGGTCTCGATGATTTCTGATATTAAACCCACTATCTATAGAACCCCTCACCAACACCTAAATTCCAACCTCAAAATGCCAATACTACATTCATTTGAGGAAAATAAGCTTGAGTACGAAGATGAAGATGAAGTCGAGATAAAGATGATGGGAAAGGAATGGATAAAGAATCGTTGGAGCATAATCTCTATGAGAATGACATTTGTCATAATTTTTATTTAACTTCAAATCCACCCATCAAACCAAAGGATTCGGGTAGATTTAGGATGAAGGTAGTAGAACCCTTGACCATTCACACACCGCCTTTACCCCACGTGGCATACTTCCATCAAATAGGTATCGCCTAATATCACAGCATTTACCATAAGTGTAGGGGAGACCTACCTTTTACACAACAAATAAGCGTAGAGTCAGGCTCGTGACTCGAATAAAAACAAGCGCTTATTGAGACACAACCTAATCCTCTATTTTCTTGCATTTTAGGTGTGTCTTGTGTGTTTGTTTTGAGTCATATGATTATACTAATCAATTTTGTGGTTTATGCAGTAAAATTTACATGAAATAACTAATAGGATACTTGTACAGAATTTTTTCTAGAAATCAAAGAGAATTTACTTTACAATGTTTGGAGACGGCGTCAGGATTTCTCTTGACGGCGTCGCCAGCCCGGATACTGAAAATTTTGTAGTTTCTTGAATTTTTGAAAATAACATTTGTATAATTTCCAGAATTTGTAATTTTTCTGAAACATGCAAAAAACCACGACAGCGTTAGTATTTTCATCCTATATTTATTGCTTTCGTAGAGTCTAAAACAACATCAGCAGTTAATTGAGGATGTATTTTATCATTTTACATGGATTTTATGCTTGGTGTAGTTGTCTTTGTCTTTGATTACAGGTTATATTTGATAAGAATAAGCTTGGAAGTTCTTAGGAAGTTTCATTAGACGATTCTTGGAGGACGATTTAACCAGTTATCGCATGTTTCTTCTCTATTATTGAGAAAACCAGGGGAGTACTAGTTTCTTTTACTTGTTTTCTTTTCTGTTTATTCATTTTTACGGGTACTTCTATAGAACATTGGGGACAATGTTCAACTTAAGTGTAGGGGGGAAATAAGCCTTAGAAACTATTCTTTCATTTTCCATTTGTTTTGTCCTTAAAATGATGGGTAATATATCGAAACATAGCATAAAAAGGTAATTTTGACCCAAATTTAAATTTTTTATGACACGTACCAACAAAAACCGAATATTAATAGCGTCTCATGGATTGGAATGTGTATGACTAGCACAAAAAACCTTCAAAATTCCACCCCAAAAATGTGAGGTTCGCCTTTAGATCTATAGGAATTCGGGTATCCATTATTGATACCCAAGATAGTTTATACCTTTAGCTTTCTCAAGTTAAGGAGTGAGCAATTATGTGTGTCTATTCCGTCGTTACGGATGTGTATATGTGGTTTTGTCGCCTTTTCTGGAGCATTGAAATCGGTATTAAATTATATGAGTGTACCGGTAGTATATTAAATTCTAGAACTTGTTTTTGTGATGCATTCCGAGACTGCATATTGAGTATTAGGATTTGCTGGATAAGAGGAATTAGGATTAACCCACGTTTTAAACCTGTAATTATTATTATGGTCACACCGATCATATAACTATCCCACACCCTTGCCATGCACTCATCTTTAGTGCATGATACCCCTAGTACAACCCTCTGAGCCTATCCTTTTTCACGGTTCTCGTAATTTTCTAGTTAGGCCAGACTATTAATGAAGAGCATTGTCACCCTTAAACCAATCGTTACACCCAAATCGCCTTAGCCTACCTTGTATGTACTCACCTTTAGTACATTATTGTTTTAACCCAAGTTAATTATTTGAGTACGTGGGACGATTGGGATTCATGATAGTATTTATTTCACGGAAGAATGGGGAAAAAAAGTTAAATCAATACCCCCATATGTTTGTTAGATGATCTCCATGTTATTTTGATCAACATCAAATCGGGTCATTAGTTAGATTGTAAATAATCGAGTATGTAAAAGTTCAAGGGTAGGGGTGTATCTATAAACCCCCATGATGTATTATATGTTTAAGCAATGGCAGGGCAAAAGTGTACAAAAAATGTATATAAAAAAAGTAAAAAAATATACGGGCTGCCATTTGCTTATGTTTATGTTTATATTAGAGTCAAGAAAAGAAAAAAAAGTGATTGATGTAGAGTTGTGTAGAGTTTGTATATCTTCGTCCGAGTCTTGGCTTAGCAAAAAAAAACAGCGTGTATTCGTATAAATAATTAGCTAACCCTTCCACTCCAAATTCACCCAAAGCCACCCAAATGTATCTCATTCGTTTCTGTTTTCATTATATGTTATCTTACACCTACACCCTACAACCCTTTAAAAGACCTCTTAGATAGTAATGAATAATGCTTGTGCCCAGCGATGGAGTTTTAATCCTTTACCAAGCTTATGGTAATTTATATGCTATGACAGGTAATGAGTGTTGATTATCCGTTTCCCAATTATGTTATAATTTATTATACACCCGAGTGAAAGAAAGAATCCCAAATACTTACGTGAGGTGCTAGTGTATTCTTTCCGTGCTTTTAATTACGAGGTCTAGAAGGTTGTGTTGTAAAATACTTTTAAAGAGTAGGTTAAATGACCCTTATATAGCTATTGTCTAGGTAGAAAAGCCCATTTGCTTGAGGATAAGCAAATCCTAAGTGTAGGGGTATTTGATGAGGTGTCATTTTATACACTATTTCGGGGTTATTTAACCCCTTAAATCATGAAAATATGCCTAGATTATGTGCTTAATCATTCGTTTTTAGGTTTTTAGCACTTGGATGGCATTTGAAGGAAATACACATGACTTGAACTCATTTGGAGAAGAAACAGACGAGATTACAGACCTACACCAAATCCTTGAAGAAGTATTGCTTACAGAACGTGGTGACGGCGTCACAAGCATAAGTGATGCCTTCGTGATCTATTCAATGATGGCGTCTGGAATTTAGAGACGGCGTCAAGACGTAGCCGACTTAAAGAGGATCTAGAATCATCCGCGTAGCGACGGTGTCAGGACCATAACGCGACGCCGTCGCCGCGATATCTCTATATATAAAAAACCGATTTTAGGGTTTTAGAGTGTAACTTTTGGGATAACTTTGTTTAACTTAGGAAGACGAACCCTAGTCCTTGTAGCGGCTTCATAGGTCATATGTAGGGCCTAAAAACCTTATTGTACTACTTTGGATCCATGTTTTAATTCAAGTAAGGTTATTTATCAGTAATCATTCAATATGTCTATGTGTTGTGTGATTGATTTATCTTCTTACTTCCTTTATAACATGCGAGGCTAAACCCTCCTTTGTATTTGCTTATGATTGCATGAAAGTCAGATTGTAGATCCTTTTACTGTTGCTTCTTGTTGACGAATGTGCGCGTTAGGCCTTAGAAAACCAGCTTTTGTCTATATCGCTGTTGACACATCTAGGGAAATGCGAGTGCGTAGAAAGGATACCATATAGTAACAGTCTTCATACTACCTTGCCCCTTATATGGTTGATCCCTCTTAAGGTATTTCACACGCATTTAATATACTCTTAGGGGCCTTATAATAGTCTTCATACTACCTTACTTTTGCTTTGCCTTAACAGAATATTAAAAAGACGATGGATTCGTGTAATTCGTTCATAACTTAGGAAATACTTACACATTACATCACAAGTGTGACAAGGCAACAGGATTAGGAGAAACAATCTGATAAGTATTGCATGATCAAGTAAATACATTTAATTATCATAAAGTTATCACCAGTAGATTAGTTTATCAATTAGTTTAGTTAATAGTTTATCAAACCAACCTCTCAAGCCATAGATTTATCTGCTTTCTATAAAATATAAAAATACAAAAATAATCTTCTCTCAACCCCTAGAATTATGTTAGACCGTGATCAATCCTTCCCAACCTATTCCCCTAGAGAACGATAACAACCCCTGGGTCTTGCATATACTACTACTACAACGGTTAGGTACTCTGCCTATGGAGTTGTAAAACTTCTTGTTGAAGTCCTGCAATAACCGCATCAATATATGACGCTCTTTGTCCCATACAAATAATGTCTCCAAATCTTAAGTGCAAACACAACCGCTCCCAGCTCTAAATCTTGGGTGGTGTAATTCTTCTCATGAATCTTCAACTGCCTAGATGCATAAGCTATCACCTTACCTCTTTGCATCAACACACAACCTAGTCCTAACCCGGATGCATCACAATAGACCACAAGGGCTTTTGGTCCATCAGGGAGAGCTAGAACAGGTGCATTACATAACTTATCCTTTAAAGTTTGAAATGCATTCTCTTGCTCCTCATCCCAGTCAAAGGTCTTACTTTTCTGAGTCAAGACAGTAAGCGGCTTAGCTATCTTAGAAAAGTCCTCAATGAATCTACTGTATTACCCTGTAAATCCTAAGAATGAACGAACCTCAGACGGAGTTCTAGGGGCTTTCCAATTTTGATCTTACTAGGGTCTACATGAATCCCATCATCATTAATCAAATGCCCAAGAAACTGTACTTATCATAACCATAATTCACACTTAGAAAACTTAGCATACAGTCTCTCTTCCTTGAGTAATTCTAAGACTAATCCTAGGTGCATTTCATGCTCTTCCCGTGTCTTAGAATAGATTAAAATATCATTTATGAACACTATCACAAACTTGTCTAGATACGGCCTATACACTCGGTTCATCAGATCCAAGAATACTGCTGGTGCGTTAGTCAATCTAAAGGGTATTACAGTGAACTCAAAATGTCCATAACGAGTTCTAAACGCAGTCTTTGGAATGTCATCCTCTTGCACTCTTAGCTGATGGAATCCGGACCTAAGGTTTATCTTAGAAAAGTACTGTGATCCTTGAAGTTGGTCAAACAGGTCATCAATCCTAGGGAGTGGATAACGATTCTTAATGGTCAACTTATTCAACTCTCTATAATCAATACATATCCGAAAGGATCCATACTTTTTCTTAACAAACAATACCGGTGCTCCCTAAGGCGATGAGCTTGGTCGAATGAAACCATTGTCCTGGAGTTCTTTGAGTTGACTCGACAACTCCTCCAATTCAGAAGGTGCCAAATGATAGGGAGACTTTGCAACCGGCATCGCTCCAGGGACTAAATCAATCCGAAACACTATTTCCCGAACAAGCGGTAAGCCAAATAGATCATCCGAGAATACCTCGAGAAAATCTCTCAGTACTACTATCTCTTCTTGCTTCTTCTCTTTAGTCCAAGCACTCATTAACTGCCTCATCTTTTCTTCTGGGTTCTCTCCTAATACTCTAAGCACTTGGCCATCTAGTAATGGTATCCCCACTACTTTCTCATGACAAATTATCTTAGCCTTATGGTCAGACAACCAATCCATTCTTATGATCACATCAAAACTCCCGCTTCTAAACGGTATCAAATTTATATCAAATACGCGACCTTCTATTTCTAGTTTGCAACCCTTAATGACCTTATTAATTTCTACTAGCTGCCCGCTAGCTATCTTAATCTCATAAATGAACCCTAAATTGTTGGGCTCTATGTCTAACAGAGGTATAAAAGTAGTGGAAACAAAGCTATAGTTGACACCAGAGTCAAACAAGGTAGTGGCATAATGATCGTTTAGAGTAAACGTACCCGTCACGATGTTCGGGTCCTGGCAAGCCTCCTCTGCTCCCAACATGAATGCCCTACCTCTTGCCTGATTCCCTTGGTTCCCACGACCCTGACCCCCCATTAACAGTCATGACTTGGTTCTGATGGTTTCCCCCTGGCCTCTGAGCCTGATTCAACCTAGGACAAGCTGATCTGATATGATCGGAACTACCACACTTGTAACAGGACCTAACAGTTGGGTTTCTAGCATTGATGGGGTTTACATTCCTAGGAACCACTCTACAATCATTAGCATAATGACCTAGGCGGTTACAGTTGAAACAAGTGTGACAAGGTGTCTCAGGTGAATAGTGATAGTTGCAGGTGGTACACTTGAGTGCCGTACCTGTGTACCCTCCCTTAACAGGGTTTGCAGTTATAGCAAAAACATTTCCAGTCCTAGTCCTTTTGTTGTCATCTTTTACATTCCTATCCTTGCTAGGTTCTCCCCCATTTCCTCTCTTCTCGGGGTTCTTTTTTATGGATCCATTCCTAAGGGCTTCATCAGTCAATGTGTCGGTTATCTGCACGGCCTTTTAGATGGTCTTTGGCTCCGTTGCTGCCACCATTCCTCGAATTTTTGGAGCTAGGCCATACACATACCTTTCAATCCTCTTACCTTTCTGGGTTACTAAGTGAGGAACTAACCTAGCCAACTCATGAAACCTATCAGTATACGCAGCATGGCCAGCCCCAACTATGGCATGATTCCACAACTCAGTTTCCAACTTTTGCATTTCATTACTCAGGCAAACATTCCTCTCTAGTCAAAGTCTTAAAGTCTTTCCAAGACATACCTATAGTGGCTTCTCGACCTCGTGTGTAGATTTGAGAGTTCCACCACGTGAGAGCCTTACTAACAAATGAACCAGCAGTGTACTTCACCTTCTAACTATCTTTACACCCACTCATATCCTGAACTGACTCCATCTTCTTAATCTAGCGGGTATACACTATAGCACCTCCCTTACCATCATACTCTTTCGGGTTACAAGCTAAGGACTCTTTATAGGTACAACCCCTACTAACATCACCCCGGATGTTATCATTGACGGCATTGCCATTTTGATTCTTACCATTTCCCTGACCTCCACATTAGTCGCCTACTTGGGCTACAATAGTGGGAAATAAATTCTACAACTGCCGTGCAATGATGGTGGAGAAGTCGGGGACTTCGTTAACACCATCATTCACCTCACTACCCTGACCACCTACTTAGCCACCTTGACCATCAATCCTATCATCACCCTGATCACCAGAACGACCTCTAGTCCTACCACCACTTCTGCCAGCTCATCTACCCGTTCCTCCTATTCGTGATGCGGCAATTGGCCGGCCAGCACTTCGGGTCATCATCCTTGGCAGCATTATCTACACGAGGGAGAACATGGGCAACATTAGGTAGGCAGGACGGTCAACACGTATAGGGTAACTTAATATACTATACTA
>BQNB010023219.1:24304-46992 GCA_026074375.1 Tanacetum coccineum | reverse complement strand
TAGACATTGCGGAAGGCATTGAGAACACGGCTAAAACATGCGTACTACTTATCATCCTCAAACGGACGGACAAAGTGAGCGTACCATTTAGACTTTGAAGGATATGTTTAGAGCATGCGTGATTGATTTTTTTGGTGGTAATTAGGATACTCATCTAATAGTTATCATTCGGGTGTTTGATGTGTTCTATTTGAAGCGTTGTATGGGAGGAAGTGTAGGTCACATGGTTTTTTGGGCTGAAATTAGAGAAATTCAGTCGATTGGATCAGAATTGGTACAAGAGACAACAAATAAGGTGATGTTGATTAAAGAAAAGCTCAAAGCGGCTAGAGATTGCCAAAAGAGCTATGTTGGCAATATGCGTAAACATTTAGAGTTGAAGTTGGTGATAAAGTGATGTTGGAAGTGTCGTCTTGGAAAGATGTAGTGCATTTGGAAAAGAAAGAAATGTTAGCACCAATATATGTGGGACCATTTGAGATCATTAAAGGGATCGATCATATGGCCTATTGACTAAGATTGTCTCAATAATTTAGTAGTATATTTGATGTGTTTCAAATTTAAAGTAGTATTGGACGGATGCAAATCTACATGTGCATGTAGAAGAAATTAAGGTAGACAAAACTCTTCGTTTTGCTGAAGAACCTGTTGAGATTATCGATCGTGAGGTTAAAAGTTTGAAGCGTAGTAGGATTCCGATAGTTAAGTCCATTGGAACTTGAAGCGAGGTCATGAGGATTTCATAAAAACTAAGTATCCACATTTGCTCGTTGAGCAAGCTATCGTTGGAAGTACTAAGTAAAGTCGGACACATAGGGTCATTGGCAGACTTTAGTGCACCCTTGAATGTTCTGAGGTGGTTTGGTTAATGTTATATTTTGAATAAACTCGAAGTCGAGCTGATTCTTCAAAAACGTTGAGCTTTGTAACAACTCATAACTTAGTTCCAAGACAGTTCTTGTTTGATGAGTTGCGGGGTTAGGTTATGAATGACGTTGTTACACAACTTAAGGTTTTGACGAGTTTCCTCGATGACGAGCGATGTTCATGTAGTTGGATGTTTATTTTTGCTTAGAGTTGTTATGTTGCTATTAGTACCCTTGTATGGGCAAGCGAAGTTGTGAGCAGTGGGTTTCCGATTGTGAAAGTTAGACGAGATTCAAAGCGTGGCCCTAAGTTCACGTGGGAACGTGAGGATCATATGAAAGCTAAGTATTTCCCGATTGTTTGTTGATGATGATGTTGAACCTATTAGTTAAATCTCGAGACGAGATTTCCCTAAGGAGGGGATACTGTGACAACTGTGCTTTGAGCAGGTTAGTCAACTGTTAGCATTGACTTGAGTTTCATTGTGTGATCTGATAATTATGTGTTTATGTGATTCTATGAGAGTTTGGTTACCAATCAATGGAGCGTGATCGTCTCCTTGTGATTGAAGTTACGGTTGTTATGGGCATTTTTCATTTTGTTCACATTTTGTGACAATAAAAAAATGATGGTATAATTTTATGTGTGTATGTAATTATGTGTACGTATTATGTATTTACGTATTTAAATAATCGGAGTTCGTGAGAGTAGAAGATTGAGATTAGTAAATTTAGTTAGATGGATTTTAGTAGTAATAAGTTAGAAAATAAAATATATGTTTAGAAATGAAATTTATTTATAGTCATTTAATTTAGTTTTAATTTAAAAGGTTTAAAAGGAAGAATAAAGGGGTTTTTATAAAAATGTCAAAATTAAGGGTTGAATGTGTAATTAATAATAATTAAATAAAAAAATATAAATAACATATATATATGAATAAATTTCAAAATTTATAAAAAAATATTTTAAAGGGGTGTTATTTGGCCGGTTATAAGAAAAAAGAAAAAAAGAAAAAAAAGGAAACTAATTTGACTACAACAAGGATTCTAAGGCTTATAAATACAAAATTTAGGAAAAACCCTAAAACACTTTTCTCTCCCTTTTGTTTTGATCGGTCGAACCCAAGAAGGAAAAAAAGATTTTTTTATCAAGATCAATTTGGTGATTTAGGGTTTCAAGAATCAAGAATTAAGGTATGTTTTTAAACCCTAGTTGTTTAGTTTTCTTTAAAACATGTAACAATTATTATGGTGGATCATTAGGGTTTATATAAGATCTGTAAAATTAGGGTTTTGATCTTTAAAAATCATTTTTGGGATGATTAGTGGTGTTAAGCATGTGTAATTAGGGTTTTAGGGTTTGTAAATTCGGAATTTAAAAGCTGGCAGTTTTTTTGCTAGAAAAGAATATGAACGAATTTTCATGTGTAATACGGCAAAATAAATTTGGAAAACCTTGTTAATCACCCATCAAAGTAATAGCCAAGTCAAAGATAACAAGATCGACCCTTTGGTTCAACAATATGAACAATTCGTCATTTCGAAGAACCAAACTAATAGATAGTTGCTTGTTGCTAGAATTTAATACTATTATTACTAGTCTTAAAAGCTCTTTATGAATGTTACTCTAGTAAGAATATTAAGAAAGTTTTTAGGGCTCTCATCCTAAATGGAGAGCAAAGGTCACGGCGATTGGATGATCGAAAAGACTTACATCACTATCTTTTGATGAGATCATTGGAAAATCAAAGTCATGAGTGATATCAAGAAATATTCTGAAATAGTCAAAGCAAAAGTGTAAAGGGAAAATTTCTTGCTTTAAAGGCTAAGAAAGATCTAGTTGATGAAGAGTGTTAAATTTGGTTGTGAAGACGAAGAGTAGGCCCATGGCGGTAAGGAGTGATTCAAGAGTTCTTTTAAGAGAAGAGGTTAGATTGTGAGACAACTCGGAACGACAAATAGGAATTTCACAGGAATGCCGAATCGACAAAAACTGGCAAAAGTAAAAAAGGAAGTACTTTAGATGCTCGGAGATCCAATCATCTTATTGGAGAATGTCCAAAGCCACGAGACGAACAAGAACCAAAGAGCATTTGTTAGAGGTTCTTGGAGCGATAGTGGTGAAGAAGATGATGAAAAGATCCAAGACGAGACATGTCTTGTAGCTCAAGCACCAAGTGAGGTATGTTCCGAATCTTCTTACTTTAGTGATGAAAACTCATCAATTGATGATTTATCTTTAGACAACGAATACGATAAATTATGCAAAATGAGTCTAAAGATAATCACTAAGAACAAAAGGTTAAAAGCTACTAGAAATAGTCTAAAAATGAGCTTAAAGAACTAAAAGATAAATTATCAATACTCGAGAAAAATAAGGGAGTTGATCTCGATTGTGCAAAATGTCATACACTTAAAATCGAAAACGAAAAGCTAAAAGAAGAATCAACTAGATTAAATAAAATTGAAAAGAGTATACATTGCTTGAATGAAATGTTAAATAATCAAAAACCCTCCGGTGATAAATTAGGGTTAGGGTTTAATTCATTTGAAGCATCATCTAGTGAAACTAAGGAAACAAAATTTGTATAATCAAGCTCATGAAAATGGATCTTTAGATTGGATCAGGTGCCCATTAATTATGGACAGGCCCCTCTAAATATGGCGGCCCCTTAATGTTCAGGCGGCCCTCAAAATAAATATGGGACTGCCAGTAGCATCGCCTGTATCTGAGAAAAATGTTTCTTTTCAAAAATCTATTTTGGGTCCTAGACCAAAGCATATAATTGTAAACAAAGTCAAAGTTCATGTTGCTAGTGACAATGAAGTTAAACAATTCTATAAACCATTATCAAAACCTGGAGTTGGATTTTCAAAACCCAACTTTAGATCAAAAACTCCACCTCCTAGAAGAGTCAATAATAATTATTCTCGTCCTAAAACACCACAACCAAAAATACATGTTGGTCGACAAAACCAACCTCATGGATTTCTCGTAACTTGGAACAACTTTCCACGTCAAAGTTACATTTTATTTTTTTTTTTTTTTTGCCATGAGAATGTGTCTTCTATTAGTCAATCCCAACCTTTACTCAAATGCAAGGGGATGTTTTGCATAACAACTCTGAACCCCATGAGATATTGGGGACCAAATGTTTGAGTTATTAACTTATATAAATATATATGCCTTGGAGTTCGACTTGGAGCCGAGGATATGGGATCAAGGATAGTGGATGCTCTCAGAGCACAAGACGGGCATCGAAAGCTTCTTCTCCTTTATAAGGTCTATTACAATGGAGTGTCAACACCCCCATTTTTTCTAATCTAGCAGCGAAAGCTATCTGGGGTTTACTTCAAGGAACAATAGTATAATCATAGAAAACGAAATCAAAAAAGTGTCATTTTTGAATATTTTAGGTTATCATTCATTATTTCATCAGAGTTTTTACAAAAGAGAGGTACCAAATCTAAAACACAAAGTTTGAATGATAACAGTTTTGCCAATCTTCAAGTCCTCGCCACTCGTGCCATAAGTGCATAATTACCTGATGATCAAAAAATGCTAATAAAGTACATACATAAAGGTGGAGGTAAAATTCATAGGTTTAGTTATATAGTTTGAATGCAAAATTCGATATTGGGTTACGATGGTTTATTCACCGTTATTTGTAAAACAACTTTTATTGCTATTGGCTCATGAATCCGAAACCTGGGATATTTTAATAATCATCGTTATAGCCCACAGGTTGCCTTTGCCAAAAATCTCCACGCAGTTTATCTTCTAATTCATGTGCATTGGTTACCGATATCATTGGGTACACCAACAGGGAGTCCCCAAATAGATCTATTCACAACATTCGCGCTCACTCCGTAGAGTAATTAACGGTTCATGATATTGGGGACTAAAAAGGAAAAATAGTTACTTAGGCAATAATAAATTAGGACAGCATACAGAAAATAATTGCATTCATGGTTTATAGCATGTATCCCCCTCACGGGTTTATAAAACATTTGAAAGATTAAAATGCGAGGCTATGAACTCACCTTAACAGTATAGGGAAATTTGATTGATAGCAAAGGTATATGAAATGAAAGTAACAGCTTCGTCACACGCAACCTGGGGTAATATGTCAAGTCTTAGTTTGATTGTTATGTTTCAAAACTTTATAAAGTATAATGTATATCTTTGATTGAATTATTATGGAGTATTGTATCACCGTTCGGGTCATCATAATTCAGAGGTCATTCAGTAAACGTTTGAGGAGCTAGGGCACTTTAAATCGTAAACCCAACAACTCAGTCAGAACGTAATACCAAGATGAAACCCCTTAATATGAAGCTCCCTAGAATTGTGATACGATATAGATTCGGGACAGGATTTTTAAAAAGTACATCGATGATGAATTTTATAATAGTTATAACATAATCGGTTTTAAGCATTTTGCTCAATAACTGGAAATGATAAGCACGTCAAGCGTTAATTAAGATATGTTTATAGGTTTGAACAACAATTTCTAACACTTTTTTAAAATGTTACATTTTAGACCCTTAAGAATGAAAAATGGCAAAATATACCCTTAGAGTTTTTACTTTTACAAGTTTGGTCCTTCTAGTTTAAAAGATGTACAAAGTTGACCTTGTACTCTGGAAAGTGACATAATAGACCTCTATAGTTATAACTTTGATAAAATGACATCTTCAGTCCCTTTAGTTATAAGTTTTAGAAAGTTACGATACGATATATAACCCATTTTGCATGAACAAATGTATGTTTTTTTAGTCCAAAATCCATAATAATGATATTTTTCAATATGAAAAGTAATTTACAGGTTATATATATAAGCTATAATATGAAGGTTTAACATAACGAAAGTTTAAAATAACGATTTGTTAAGCTAGAAATTAAAACGGGTCAAATTGGGGTTTTAAAATGAAAACGCGCGGGTGATTGCTCAGTTACTTTAATTAAGCAAGCTTGTAACACCCCCATTTTGATAAATATAGCAGCGGAAGCTAATATGGGGTATTAATTCAACTCCATGCCATAAGTTGCCCAATTACCTGAGATAAACATGCATAAAAAAGGGTCAACACAAAGGTTGAGTGAAATTCATAAGTTTAAGTTAAATAGTTTGAATGCAAATTCGATATTGGGTTACGTTGTTATACACCCGTTATTTGTAAAAACAATATTATTGTCCTTAGTTCAAGAATCACATATATAAACTTAATAGAACTCGGAGTCTCTAACCGAGACATACTAGGAGTTACTACCCTAAGAGATACTTCCATGTACTTAGGCAATAATATATCAGGATAGCATAGGGACTTCTCTTGATCTTCTATTGCTGCTATGGAAGTGTTAGAATTCCATTTGTGGGTAAGATATGAGATGTGGGGGATGATTTGAAATGGGGTGTTGGTTCGGCTATTTATAGGGTAAAAGAAGCCTTAGTGCCAAAGTTTTCTTCATGGCTAAGGTTAAGAGCTGGAGAGTGGTGACTAATGGATGTTATAGGATGAGTGTTGTGAGCTATGGAGGTCTTGGATACTAGCTAAGAGAGGTGGAAGGTTTTGGAGGGTGTTTGTGTGGTTTGGCTAGAAATGGAATAACAAGGTGATGATGTAGCTTCTTGGTGGTCATGGAATGTTTTTGAGGTACTTGTAAGCTGCTATGGAGATGTCATGGAGGTGCTAGGGTGAGGGTGTGATGGTATCATGGTGGTTCTAGACGTTTTAGGGGTGTTTGGTTTGATTTATACATGGCTGTTTTTAGACAGCCAACATCAGTCTTGGTAAAATGGTTGCCATTTACAAACTGTAACTTCGATGAAGCTCAAACCAATGAGCATGGTTAGATATTTGAGTCCTCTACAACTTTTGGTTTTACATATTTAGGGGTTACTATACAAAACTTTAGAGATAATAACCGTTTACTACGGGTGTGCAGAATCTGCGCACCTTTGCCATTTCGGCTATAACTAATTCATCCGATATCGAATCGGGTTGAGTCCACCGGAAAAATGATCACAAGACATAGGGCTACAACTTAGTATTTTCACTTAATATCCAGAACCTATTGATTTTTCTCAGATCCTATGTTTTATCAACCGATCAGATTTCTTGAAAACTATGAATTAGTTTAAGGGTGTAACGGGTTTGCTATGGTTTTATGATTTTGGTTTAGGGTTAGATGAATTAGGGTTTTAGGATTAGGGTTTATAAGTTGTGCATTGGGTGTTTGTACCTTGTGTTAAAGTGGTGGTAAGATATAAACATTATTTAGGAGGTAAAACGACCTAGTTTGTATTTCATGCACAATTGACTTGTACATTAGGCTTTAGAAAGTTGTAACTTGATTTAGGAGGGAAAAGATATTCAAATGTTGTGCATTGATACTTTTATACATGCTTTAAAGTCTTGTACATTCATTTTATAGGTATACATTACATATAATTAGGGTTTTGATGTAAACGTTAACGTTTAATGCCTGTTTTGAGATAATGTCTTGAAAAGTATGTTAAATGGATAATGTATTTCGTAAAAATGATATTAAGATATTAACTTGACATATTAGGAGGTTTACATGATATAAACATAGATATAGATGACATAGATAGGTTGTGTGAACTCGTTTAGTTTGCTATGTAAATAATGTTACATAATAGAATGTAATGAAGCAAAAAAATTTCCCGTACAAATGTGATCATAATACATAAGTAGATATTTCATTGATGAAAATTTTGGTTTGTTATAGTCCTCCTCCCTTACAGAAATCTCGTCCTGAGATTTAGTTGAAGGTCAGAGTGATGTTATGGAATGATTATGAATTGTAAGAGAGTTGCTAATCATGTTGGATACAGATTTGGAAATGAACAAATGACGATTAGAGACTTAATTGTATGAAGGTAATAATGAAAATAATTAAATGAAGAAAAGGAATTATTTATACAAACGGATTGAAAGAAAATTGTTTGTACGAATGACATACTTAAGCCCACTCATTTATAATTTGTCATTTACAAACAGAGGCGTCCCAATCCTTGTAACTGGGAATTTATAAATTTATAGTTCGGGGGTTTATAATTTCCTTATTCAAATGAAAAAGCATCCTAATTCATTTGAATAAGTTGATTATAAATCATCCTATCTAAATATCGACATAGGGTATGATATGAAAACAATGTCATGTATTTTTTTCTAAATCATAAGGAATGATGAGGATAATAATGAGACGTCAATCGCGTTGATGTCTTAAAACAAGATGTTATAAGATGAGTGTTTTTGCTATCATTTTCCAATTAGTCGAGAATGCGGTAGATGTACGTGTTTTCAAAAGTATGAGGCGAGTATTCTAAATCAGAGTTGAATATAAAAGAACCAATGTGATTGATCACTATGTCAAGTTTTGATATTATCAAAATGAACTCAAGAAGAAGTTGGGAAGACCATCGTCTTGAAGAAGTTTTTAAGGACCTTTGATTCCTGAGACCTGAGGGTTATGGGCTTACTATGCTTCCACTGCGCTACTCTAATTTCACTCTAATTTATTTGGTTTTCAGGGAAACTAGTCTATAAAACTTAAGGATTCATTAAAGGGATAGTCGGGTGGTGATGTGTTAATTGGTGATGTTGATCCTACGACAAAAAGCTCAAAGAAAATAAGCGGTTAGAGAAGCCGGAAAAAAAAAAAAAAGCTATGTTGGCAATATGCGAAAAACATTTAAGTTGAAGTTGGGTGATAAGAGATGTTAGAAGTGTCGTCTTGGAAAGATGTATAGGCAATTTATTGGAAAGACAGGTAAGTTGGTGCAAAAAGCCAACCTGTATGTAGGATCCCAATTAAATATTGAACATTCCCCCCCCCCCCTTTGTGGCACGAAAAGGGAATTTTTTTTGGGTGCGCCCCCCCTTGGGAGGGACCCCCCCCCACCCCCGAACCCCATGGTAACGGTCTCTAAGCATTAATAATGGTTAAGGTTGCCTAAGGAATTGAGTGAGGTGCAACGACACTAACATTCAATGTGATCAAATTTGAAAAAGTGTATGGGAGGCGGATGCTAACGTTGCATGTGCCATTAAAATAAATTTAAGATAGACAAACTCTTTCATTTTGTTGAAGAACCTGTTGAATTATCGACCGGGAAGGTTAAAAGTTTAAAAAGCGTATAGGGTTCCTTCACGATAGTTAAGTCTATTATAGAACTCAAAAGCGCTGTTCATTAGGATTTCATAAAAACTAAGTATCCACCAACTTGCTGTGTTGAGCAAGCATATCGTTGAAGTACTAAGTACAGTTTTGGCACATAGGGATATTGGCAGACTAATAGTGCAGGACCCATTTAATGCCTAAGGGAGGTGGTATTGAGGTTAATTTATATTTTGAATAAACTCGAAGTCGAGCTGATTTTTCAAAAACCATGGAGCCATTGTAACAACTCATAAACTTATTTTCCAAGACATTTCTTTGTGATGAGTATTGCGGAGTTAGGTTATAATGCCGTTGTTAACACTAAACATATAAAGGTTTTTTGACGAGTTTTTCCTCGAAGACGGCGATTGTTCTATAGTAGTTTAATGTTATAATTGGCTTAGAGTTGTTGTAAGTTGCAATTTGTACCCTGTATGGGCAGCGAAGTTGAAGCAGTGTGGGTTTCAGAACTTGAAAGATAAATGAGATTCAAAAGGTGTTGCCCTGAAGTGATTTCACTTGGCGAAACGAGAGGACCATATGAAAGCTAAGTATACCCGATTGTTTGTTGATGATGATGTTGAACCTATTAGTTAAATCTCGGGACGAGATTCCCTAAGAGAGGGGATACTACGTGACAACTGAGCTTTGAGCCATGTTTAGTCAAACTGATAGTATTACTTTGAGCTTCATTATGTGTTTTAAAATAATTAGGGTGTTTATAAAGATTGAGATCTTATGTGAAAGTTATTGGCTAACCAATCCATGAGCGTGATGTCTCATTGTGATTAAGTTTATGGTTATTGGGCATTTCATTTTGTTCACATTTTAGTGACAATGAAAATGATGGTATAATTTTATGTGCATAAAGAATATTTAAGGTATTTGTATTTTATTGTATTTACGTATTTAATATAATAGGTGTGTTCGTGAGAGTAATAAAAGATAGATTTAGAGAATATAGTTAGGTGAAATTAGTGGTAAATCAGTTAGAGAAAAAATAAAATATTAATAGAAATGAAATTTATTTAAGTTATTTATTAAGTTAGTTTTCATTTAAAAATGGTCTGCTAAAATAAATAAAAGATTTATAATAAAAATATCCAAAATATAAAAGGGTTCTTTGTGTAAATAAAAATAAAAAAAAAAAAATAAAAAAAATGTATAGGGGTGTTTGTTTCGACCGATTTAAGAAAAAAAAAGGAAAGAAAAACCCACTTATAGTCCAACGTACAATTCTAATTAGGTAATAACCAATGTTTTATGCAAACCCTGATAAATACAAACCCCTCCTCCCTATTTTTTTTAATCAGTCGAACCAAGAAGCAGAGAAAAAAAAAGATTTTTTTATTCAAGATCAATTTGGTGATTTAGGGTTTTAAGAATCAAGAATTAAGGTATGCTTTTAAACCCTAGTTGTTTAGTTTTCTTTAAAACATGTAACAATTATTATGGTGGATCATTAGGGTTTATATAAGATCTGTAAAATTAGGGTTTTGATCTTTAAAAATCATTTTTGGGATGATTGGTGGTGTTAAGCATGTGTAATTAGGGTTTAGGGTTTGTAAATTCGGAATTTAAAAGCTGGCAGTTTTGAAAGGTCATCTTGTACGAATCATAACTCAGTCATAAAAATAGCAATTATCAATTTTCTTGAGCCTAAAATTAAGTTCAGAGAGTCTAGTTTCCAAAAAGTCCAGCCCCGAAAGATTTTGAGGTCGGGAAGTTAGTTAAATAATTTTCGCAAGAAAAGTGGTCGAAACAGTAAATTCGGGTCAGATTCTGAGTTGTGTTTATGAGGTCAAAAACCGTATCAAAACTTTGTTTTAATAAACAAAACTCCTACTGTAGTAAGATCATGATGTATATGAATTTCTAGAATTTTTGTAGAATTTTCCCAAGTGTCTAAATGGGTCTGGTCAAGTCAAACTTTTGAGTGGTTCGATCAGATCCGAATTTGAGTACTTTGCCAAGATGAATATTTTATAAAATAGTTCACATAATATTAATTTTTTCTAAAAACTTACAGTAGGCAACAACTCCATTGAGGAGAAGGGAAGTGAAAGGAGAATCATACAATTAGGTGTTTTGTAAATATTATTTATTTTGGTCATAAAAGAGACTAACAATTTACGCGCGAAAAAACTGAAAAGTTAAGAAGTTAATGTTAAGACTATATAAAAGTATTAAAATGATTTGGAATGCATATTAAGGATCAAAAACTTAGTGTAAGGTTAGAAGTCCTTCATGTGATTGTTGCATTATCTTGGCATGTAGCCCTAACCGAGTGTAGACGAGAACGGTATTGTTTCTCGAAATAAGGCTAGGTTAGTTGCTCAAGGCTACAACCAACAAGAGGGCATCGATTATGATGAAACTTATGCCCCGGTTGCTAGACTTGAATCTATTAGGATATTATTAGCCTATGCTTGCGCCTTAGATTTTAAATTATTCCAAATGGATGTAAAAAGTGCATTCCTGAACGGTTTTATCAATGAGGAGGTATACGTGGCACAACCTTTGGGATTCATTGATTTCAAAAAACCGGATCATGTTTATAAATTAAAGAAAGCTTTATATGGTCTTAAACAAGCACCCAAAGCTTGGTATGATAGATTAAAAGCTTTTCTTATTAAACATGAATATAAAATGAGAATGGTAGATAACACTCTTTTTACTAAGAAGAAAAGTTCAAATCTCATCATTGTTCAAATATATGTCGATGACATTATATTCGGTTCGACTTGTCAAGACATGTGTGATGAATTTGCCAAAATCATGCATGATGAGTTCGAGATGAGCATGATGGGTGAACTTAACTTCTTCCTTGGATTACAAATTAAACAAATGGAAGACGGTATATTCTTTAATCAATCTAAGTATATTAAAGAAATGCTTAAGAAATTTGGTCTAGAAGATTCTAAACCAATGAAAACCCCTATGTCCTTCGATACTAAACTCACGAAAGATGAAGAGTGTGAGTCGGTAGATAGTACCAAGTATCGAGGCATGATAGGTAGTTTATTATACCTAACGGCAAGTAGGCCCGATATCATGTTTAGTGTCTGCCTTTGTGCCCGCTTTCAAGAGGCTCCCAAAACCTCTCACCTTGAAGCGGTTAAACGTATCTTCCGATACATTAAAGGCACTACGCACTTAGGATTATGGTATCCTAAGGGGACCGACATAGAAACCGTAGTATATGCCGACTCTGATCATGCGGGAGATTATGTGGACCGAAAGAGCACTAGCGGTATTTGTACGTTCGTGGGATGTTGTTTGACATCTTGGTTCTCGAAGAAACAAACCGCTCTTGCTATATCTACTACCGAAGCCGAATACGTAAGCGCCGAAAAGGCATGTCAACAAGCACTATGGATGAAACAAGCTCTCATCGACTATGACGTACGACTCGACGACGTTCCCATCATGTGCGACAACAAAGGCGCGATTGACCTTAGCAAAAACCCGGTGCAACATTCTCGTACCAAACACATCAAAATACGTCACCACTTTCTTCTCGTTAATGTCCAAAAAGGACATATCTCAATCGAAAAAGTGCCGTCCGTCGACAACATCGTCGACATCCTTACTAAACCCTTTAAATGTGAATCGTTTAACTATATACGTCTTGGTTTAGGAATGATGGAACACATTCCATAAACCTTATGTGTCCGCTTCACCTTCTTCTAATTTCGATTCTAGTACGTGTTCCACTCCGTGTCGTGACAACTTGAATACTTCATCCGAAGTACTTTAAGCATTTTTAATTCGCGAAATGCAAATTAAAATGTCACTCCCCTTTGTTAAATTTTCGTCAAAAACTCAAATAAAAAACCCTTTAGGGGGGGGGGGGGGGGGGCTGAGGGCGGCCCCCCAATATATTTGGGACCGCCAGGAGATATGGGACCGCCATCAGCAGACCATAATATGGAACACTTAAACAAAATTTTTCAAAACACAAAAACAAACACTCCTTTATCTGCTGCCATTGACGAACACGCACAAAAACCCACCAAAACTCAAATCCAACCATTAAAACATCAATTGAAGATCAAATCAACACTAATAATCAATCCTAACATCACAAAGATCATCAATTGTAAGTCATTTCATCTATTTTCTTTCAATTTGAGTCTAGGGTTCATGATGAACACAAAAATTGAAATTGGGGATTTTTGATTTTTCTTTTAATTTTGTACAATTAAGACTACTAGGATACAATGTACAACTAATATGCTTCCCGTAGACATAGGATTTGCATACATTAGTAAGATTAAACGAAAAATTGATTTTGAACCAAAACCCTAATTTTATTTTCAAATCACTCACGTTAGGAACACAATAAAATTGTTGTTATGCATTGTCAATACAACCTAAAAACGTTTTCAAACACATGCATAATGATCTCATGAACAAATTTCGAGATACATAACTCATATGTATTTTTTGACTTGTTTGGATGAGAAAAATCAAATTAAGGAGCGTTTGGGTTAACTCTTAGGATTTTATATTTAGGTCGAGTTAATCGTTACTCCACATTTGTTGCATATAGGCACACACTAGGCACTAACTCAAAACATAAAAACAAGTATAAATGATTAATATATGGGCTTGTTCATGATCTTCTAGGTAACAATGCCTCGAGCTACCGGTCTAGATCATCAAAAGACAAGAAACTACATACCCTTAATATCAAATGAGTTTAGTCAACCTTTGCTAAACACAATGGCAAATCTTGAAAAACGATATTTTCATGAGGGAAGGGTTGTAAGTCCAAACTTCAAAAATATGAGTCATATTCGCGCTAAGTTTGAGTCAATCGGGTTTGATTGTTTGTTAGATATTAACGAACAAATTATACCTCGCTTTGTTCTTGAGTTCTACTGTCAACTCACTTTTGCCTACAATCCTGAGGGTCAATTCATTGTCAATTTTGTCATTCAAAATAAGTCTTTTTCCCTCACTCTTGAGGAATTCGGTCAAATTCTAAAAATCCCTTTCAAAGGTCATGCCTCTATCACCGAAATGTGGTCCCTTGACCATTTGTCGGTCAGTGTTCCAAGTAGAGGTCTCTATAAAACCAAACCCCCATCTCCAAGAGTCATTAAGTCTCTTATTCAAATTCCACGTCAAGGTCAAGAGACTCGTACCAAAAACAAGAAAACCATTGTCGTTGGTGAAAACGAAATTTTAACCCGAGAGATTCAAACTCATATGAAACCATGGGTTGAGATTATTCGTGAAAACGCCATTTGTCAAGGAGGACATAGGGATCATGTCTCCGCTTGTCTTTGTCACATGCTCTATTGCATTGAGACATCCACTCCTTATAACCTAGCATTTTTCATTCTCAAAAGAATGGAAAAGACTCGATTCAAACCTAAGGAAGTCTTACCTTATGGTATGCTCTTGACTAGGTTATTCAAACATGTAGTGTCTGTCTCTCCTGAGCTAGCTTTTGATTGTTATCTCTCACATGATCGAGCCATGCATCCGCTTGCTCCTCACTACGAGCTAAAGACACGAGCGGATCGTGGCAAGAAAAGACCTCGTGAGCCAAATGCTAGCTCCTCATCCTCGACTCTAAATCATCCATCGTCATCTCATCCATTGAATGCTTCCACGCATGAAAATGATGACGAATCTTCTCATTCCAATGCTTCCTCTCTACCTCAAAACACTTCTTTCTCGTTAAACAATGTCTCTAGAGTCCCTCAAAACCCTCCTCATGAAAGTCATGACTTAAACACCCTTTTATCTGAAACCATAACTCTTCAAACTCAACAACGAGATGCCCATCGAGACGGGTTAAGGTCAATTCGACTAACTCTCAAGAACATGATGGGAGGAAAATGGAAGTGAAGATGTCGACATAACTTCTAAGTAATTGTTACTATTATTATTATTATTTCTCTTATAATACATTTTTCCTTTGAAGAACTAAAACAATGAATGATGACTTTTGTGAGGTAGAATGATCTTTAAAATGGTTTTATCATTCTATAAATGCCTTGCTAGTTGACAATTTGTGCTCTTATGTGAATTTTACTAAGGCTTATTAAAATTACATGCTTAAGATTAATGATTGATGCATTGTTAGATTAGATTTACTCGATTTTTGACTGACATGAGATGTGATACTTCTGTGGGAAAATACTAAGAAAACTTTGTTCTCTCCAGAAAACGGCCCCTGAATTCATCAGGCAGCCCCCTTATCAATCAGGGACCGCCTAACAATAAGGGACCGCCAACAGGAGGGAACATAAATTTCAAATTTCTATCTTTTTCTGTATCTTTGACCACCCTAGTCCTAGACTCTTGCTATAAATCTTCTTCATTATCATTATCCTCTTCACACTTGCTTCTTATCCCACCTAAAATGTCCTCATCGAATCATCACTCAAACCTTTCTAGAAAACCAAAAATGTCAGTTCGTCAAGTGTGAAAACGTAAGACAACTCCTCCAAAATCATCACCTACTTGTCATAATGACTCACCTCCGCCACCTCCAAGAAACACTTCTCACTTTATCTCTCTACCTATGAACTACCCACAAAGAGATGGAATTATTAATCAACTCCATACCATCTCCACACTCATCGATTCTCAAATTCCTACACTACCCACCTCACCCCTCTCATTGGTTCAACCTCCTACTTATGCTCAAGTAAGATGTCATGCTAGTTTTTGTCATTAATGTAGGTACTCTACCAATCACTTCCACTCATTAAGAAATGAAATTAATTTCATTCAATTCCTTATCACCCGTCGCATACCCCAATCACAAGCCCATCACCACAATGATCAACCTTCCTCATCATTTTCACTCTTCAATTAATCACTCTCATGATCCGACACAAAAATAATTAAATTATATTTTATTATAACTTTTTATTAAATAAAAACATTGATAACCGTTTATCATTTATCCAGCATGTTTTGTTAAAAGGTAAATATTCAGTTAAAGTTTACATTATGGGTCACGCGTGCCAGTAACCAATGACTATCAAGTGAATAATTCATTTAATATATTTTATTCAAAACAACATTTATAAAAATAATAGTATGAGTAAAATAGTCATTTTTCATGGAAAAATCATTGGAAGCAATGGCGCACAGTTTCGTGTTTTGGGGTGGGGAATAATCCGTTTAGTGGCCTAAACGTGTCCGAACATTATTTAATAATTAAAACTTCAGCTTTTGGTCCTGTAAATATGTACAGAACCCCACCCAACTATTAAACACTTTCCATTTTGTTTTTTTTTACTTTCTTAGTTTATATAAAAGTCCATAAGGGGTTTTCCATTTTTTGTATAACCCACACCCACACACTTATGTTTTCCGGCGCCTCTTTCTTCTCCCGGCGCCGCTCCGGCGATCTCCGACCACCCTCCGGCCAACACCATCACAACCACATCACCACTGTTGTACCTCCACCACCAACACACCATCATCATCTCCTCCATCCACCCACCTCCGATCCACTAACAATATCATTCATCAACACACAGCCGCACACATCCACCCCACCTCCATCGTTCATCACACCACCTCAATTACATCACACCACCACCTCGTTCCTGACCACCACTCAGTCAACGTCGCGTTTGGTTTTTAAAATAACACCTCAAGGATGCGTTCGGTCTTGTCTCAGGCACCATAAGGGTGCGTTCGGATTGGTTATAGCACCGGTAAGGGTGCGGTTGATTGTGTAACATAGTTAGGACGCGTTTAGGTTGTTATAACACCTTAAGGGGTGCGTGTGGTTTTTCCCAACAGTTAGGGTGCGTTGGTTTGATGTTCACAGCCGGGTGTGTTTGATGTTCATAGCCACCCCAAGGGTGCGTTGGGTTTAATGGCAACACCACGAGGGTGCGGTTGGTTTTACAAACCACCAGCCATGGGGTGCGTCGGGTTGGGCCTATCACCTCAAGGGTGTCGGGTTAGTTTTGCAACAAAAGGGGGCGTTTGGCTGGCTGTGTAGCAGCCAAGGGGTGTTTGGTTCTGTGGGTAAAGCCCCAAAGGGGTGTTTGTTTCTGGGAACAGCATGGGCTGTTTGGTTCAGCCGTTATGGTGCGTTTGGGTTGGCTGCGAAACAACCATGGTGCGTTTGGTTTTAAATAAAACAGCCACAAGGGCGTTTGGATCTGGGTTTATGCATAAAGGGTGTGTTTGGTTTGGTTGTTAGCGCCAACAGGGGGGTTTTGGTTGGCGTAAACAAATGAGGGGGTGTTTGTTTGGTTATGTAGTTGGAGCATTTGGTTTAGCGAAACAACAAGGGTTCGTTTCGTTTATACATTGACTAATAAATTTAACGAGGAACTTTATAAATTTTAAATTCTGGATTAAATGGTGGTTATTGGTTAAATAAATGTGTCATATATTATTTAATCTCGCCGAATTATATATATTGATCACACGAGTAGATTGCAACACGGATTGATTGAAAAATGATTAAATTATATAAATTAAAGATTGTTAATTTGTAACATTTCGATAACCGGATAAACAAACGGAAACTATACTTTTACAATTGGGATAACTATTTTAGCAAACCGTCAAAGAAATAGTATACTAGATTAAAAAAAGATTATTTTATATTTTATAATTGTCGACTGGAAATTTACATCATAACCTTTGTGAAAACTTTAAAGACATAATGTGCATGATTTATAACTTTAAAACGTACGCTTACTTTTATGCTAAGAATTTTTATTTATTTAAGTGGTGATTTTCTAAAAACGTGTCGAATCATTTTGTTTAATCATTTACTCACGTTTCTTAAATAAAATTTGCAAAGTATTATATATTTCAATTATTCTTTTGATTGTTGGTCTTATTATATAATTCATCATACGAATTATATAATTGCTTATTTTTCATATGTAATATATACGGGATATATTACATACTCTGCTATATGATTCATCGTATGAATTACATATGCTTTTTGATTTATTTATTTAACCAACCACCAAACTATTACAACTTTAAATCTAAATCTTTTATCAACGTGTCACGTTGACGTGCTCATTCATCGGAAAACCAAGTACATCATCCTAGACTAGTGGGTCTTAGCCGTTAAGATAAACCGCAACTTCTTGGTCGAGCCGTTTCTGTTTCCGTTTCGACTTGTACTCAATGTGTACATTCCCGCCAATCGTTCGTCATCATCGATGTGAGTTTATAGCCCCTCTTTCACTTGTTTTATAATTGCTTTACAAATCTCGGGGGAGAATACATGTTCAGTACAACTTGTTTACATATTCGTTTGCAATATCTTTTACATACTATTCTACACACTTGGTTTACATACTTGGTTTTGCAATTCATTACAACCACAATTACATTGTTGATTACAAACTTGGTTTCATACTTTGTCACATACTCATTTTCATACACGTTTACGAAATTGTTTACATACTCATTACAAACTCAATTACTTGATTTATATCACATTCTTTTCTACTTATGGATTTAAGTACTCAAAGCTATTTACGAATACAACAGTTAATCTTTATTGGACACAAGTGTTTTCGGTTATCATCTCATGTTTACGTGTTTGCCTAAGTAACATAACCCACCATTGCCCATAATCATGAACTGTTAAATTCTTGACCGGAGGACCGGTTAAGGAAGCGCGAGTGTATAAATAGATCTATTTAGGATTGACATCTGTCTATTGGTGAGTAGCGCTCCACTAGTTTTCGACTGTACAGAAACAACGAATGCATACATGTCGGATAATTTGGGATGTTTACGGTTTTTAACATCTAACGGCCTTTATTTGCATTAATTGCGATAATATATGTCGAGCTTCAGTGTCATGAGCTTAGCGCAACAGTAGATATTATTTATGTGGTACTGTATTTGTTATAGTAGACCCATACATTTTGGAAAATCAACGATATCACTGTCCATACTACTTATTGAACATTACTAATTTCTGAACATGTTTTTATCATATTGCATGACGAAAGTATTAAACACTAATCTCTTTTGGTTCTACTTTAACTTCTTTCATTTTTGGCGATTATTAAGGAATTGAAATAATCACATACTTTATAAATCTTTGGATTCCAACAAATTTACATCTATAACTTACATACACTCTATGAACTCACCAACTTTATGTTGACACTTTTAAGCATGTTTTTCTCAGGTGAATTAGATGCTGGCTTACTTGATGTGCAATGGAGTCTAAAATTGACAAGATTTCATTTATGGATTTCTACTTACATACAAATGATCAAATCTCGTTGGATTATTTTCAAGCTTTTCATTGTGATGCAATTATGGGACAAATGTTATTATATATGCTTACATCTTTTGCGTATATCGCACGTTTATTTATATAAGAATTATTTATATAAATATCAGAGCATTTCGTTCTCAGACATTGTAAGTTAAACAATGGTCTCAATTATACCTCAGACATTGTGAGTTATACAATGGTCTCATTTTACTTCTTAGACATTGTGAGTTGCACAATGGTCTCATTTTGTTCTCAGACATTGTAAGTTAAACAATGGTCTCAATTATACCTCAGACATTGTGAGTTATACAATGGTCTCATTTTACTTCTTAGACATTGTGAGTTGCACAATGGTCTCATTTCGTTCTCAGACATTGTAAGTTAAACAATGGTCTCAATTATACCTCAAACATTGTGAGTTATACAATGGTCTCATTTTACTTCTTAGACATTGTGAGTTGCACAATGGTCTCATTTCGTTCTCAGACATTGTAAGTTAAACAATGGTCTCAATTATACCTCAGACATTGTGAGTTATACAATGGTCTCATTTCGTTCTCAGACATTGTAAGTTAAACAATGGTCTCAATTATACCTCAGACATTGTGAGTTATTACAATGGTCTCATTTTACTTCTTAGACATTGTGAGTTGCACAATGGTCTCATTTCGTTCTCAGACATTGTAAGTTAAACAATGGTCTCTAAGGATATTATTTTTCTTCATAGCTTTATACTATATTGTATTACACGAAGACCGTTATAATTTTTGTTTACATGGAATTATGTATGAATCTAAGTATTACAAGTCTTGTATGGGCGGGACTTGTAATAGGAGGATTGATATGATAATTGCTATGCTGACTCGTTCATAATGACCTTTACCTTATTTACTCTAACCGAGTACTCATTAATTATCTTGAACTCTATGTTGATCTCGCCTGGCAGTTTTTACTCCCAGCTTCCAAAGACGAGTTTTAAATCACTCGTCCCATACTCATTAGAGCACATGCATCGTCATGTCATCCATCACCTTGAAGGTTATGAGAGTACGCGTATTGCACCGGGAATTATTAAGTAGGATGATTTATAATTTATTTATTTGAAAGGATTGGGACGCCTCTTCATTTAAATAAATAAATTATAAATCACCGAACCATAAGTTTATCATTTCTTACTTACATAAATTTGGACGCTTCTTTATGTAAATAAGAAATTATAAATGAGTGGGCTTAATGGTATCCGATATGACACGAGTATGAACCTGAAATCGATAATCATCAGAATCCGTTAAAAGGGTCTAGAGACACAATCGTGTCTTGCCACTCAGCAGAATCTTAAGGCCTCACTTGGAACTACCTTATCTCATTCTTAAGTTGTTACTTTTGCGATTGCAAATCCTTGCGATCGTAAACTGTTCGTGGAACTAACAGACTTGTTACATACTTGAGTTAATGGAGTTGATTCGTCCTCAAACTAGCGACTGAGTACCATAATCCGCCGTCTATCGCATAAGCTCTCTCGCGAGCTCCTCTCATTTATTAAACTTTATTCTGGGAATATTGTTTCTCGAAATGTCCTCATTCTCGGCATCCCATCACCATTTGTTATAGTATTGACGTTATGGTCGCTGCTGTTGGGTCCTGGAGCGGTCCCGACTGATACAACTTTATCCAATAGGTAATGCAACTCCCCTTAAACGAGATAAACACCTATCGACGAAACAGATAGTTGGACTATTCATTTCGGGCCACTAGTAGGAAGACTTAGGTCGCGATACATCCTAGTACTGCCAAGTAAGTTGGGTACTTACATACATAAGCCACGTTGATGTGAATCATCGAACATTACTTGGGTTTTAAGTAAAGAAAAATATCTAAAAGATATTTTAGATAAATATCTAATAAATATCTAATAAATATCTAATAAATATCTTGTAAATATCTTGTTAATTAAACGCGAGCTATGACCAAGGTTGAGGAACAAAGATGACACGGCTCATAAAATGATATTTTATGATCATAAGAATAATAGCGAGTCATGTCGTAAATTTTTACAATGCTCGAAACAATTAGCGACCGCTCGATATCAACGTTGACTCGCAAAAGCATGGGGCCCAAAGCAGAAGCAGACAATATTGTGGTCTGAGTAAGCGGGATGTTCGAGTGAGAGCGATACCAGTGGTGTTAATATCAATCATAAAACTTGTGACGATATTTTTCTAAAAATATCTACCTTGATGGATTATATATCCTGGTCAACTTAGCCAAACTTTTGGTATGTTGAGAAGTGTCGAAACATCTAATCTTGCTGAAGAAAGTTATCATCGTCTTGCTTAGAAACGGTTTATCAGATTTTTAAACCTTTTCTCGGTCACACAATCGGATAACACGAATTTAATCTCGGGACGAGATTTCTTTAAGGGGTAGGTACTGTAACATCCGAGAATTTTCGAATTTAGAATGACGATGTCAATCTTTGACTTTTAGGGTCTGGCTTGACTTATAAGAACGATCATCTAAATCACGTTTTCACGACTCGGACTCTAAAGCAATTTGATGTGGAATGACATTCCTGACAACTTTTTAGTTTTGCCCGAGACCTGGAAACGAGCCGAAAAGGGCTAAAACAGCACCGCAAACATTATTCGAACAATATACAACGCGGACACACAAAAACAATTAAATTTGTTTTTAGTTATCAGTATTTATTTAATAAAAATATTAAATAAATTATTCATCATTTTTAATTAAAAGCGTTTTTGAAAACGCGACTATTCGAGTTGAAATCCATTTTTATTTCAGACGGAGCGAAACCGGTTCACAAAATGAATAACAGATATTTTATTTAATGTTATAAAATATTTCTGAAATATTATCAAATAAATACTCATTTTTATCAGAAAAATAATTTTAAAAACAATGGCGCAAGTTTCGAGATTTGAATCGTTCGTTAAGTCGCTCAAATGAGTCCCGAACCGTTTTTATAAAAACTATACCAAAAATGTTACACTTTTAACCCCTCAACTATTAAAACTTTTCATTTTAAATTAATATATATATAAAAATCTTATACATCTTTTTCATTTCATCACATATATACACACACACTTTATACAAACACTCTCCCTCTCCACCCTTCTTCTCCGGCGAGCTCCCCCGCCGCCGGCCACCACTCGCCGCCGCCGGAAAACTTTTCCGGCGGGCTTTTCCGGCGAAGACCAAAAACACTCCCCACCTCCGGATCTACTCGATCCCCACTACCACTCTCTCTCACGCGCCATTTTCCACCACCACCACTCACCCACCGACGCCACCATCTACATCAACACCATCACCATATCACAACCACCATCTGACAAAGGTGCGTTTGGTT
>BQNB010023219.1:0-12547 GCA_026074375.1 Tanacetum coccineum | reverse complement strand
CAAAACTAGCATTGGATCCAAGCTAATTAAAATTTACAACTCCTTGAAAACATTAATTCATAAACATCATAATTTATTAAAATGACGTTATGATAACATTAACAAGATTAGTCAATATACTTACCTTTATTTTACTTCTAATATCCTACTTGAAATTCCAAGTTTGATCGTCTTTCCTTTTCTATAGGGAAATTAACCTAAATAACAACTAATTAGGATGTAGGATTCATAATTTAACTACTTCTAATTGTAATACTAAAAATCATAGCATAACCCTAATTTTCAAATTGGGGATTTTACTTACTTGATATGGGGGATGAAATTAAGGGCTCCTATTAGCTTAATTACCCTTCCCTCTTGATAATTTTTATCCAATTAGGCAAAACCCCGATTTCTTCCTTTTTCTTGTTGATGTCGACACCAACACACACACACACACACACACACTTACACCTTCAGGAAATGTCTAAAATGCCAGATTATTCATTAGTTTAGATATTTACATAATTAAGTTTGCCCTATTGGCAACTCTAACCCCTCAAGTCTTATTCCTCCTACTTTAGGCATTTATCTTTAGATAACTTTACACTTATTTATTTCTAACTTATAACTTTACCATTTTCATATAAAATACATTCTAAACAATTAAATATTATTATCATTTATATTATAATATAATACCTCATCAGGATACGGGTGTTACAATTCACCACCCCTTAAACGGGATTTCGTCCTCGAAATCTACTCTTGAAAAAGATAGGGATACCTAATTCTCATATTCTCTTCTGGTTCGTACAAAAAGCTTGTGCCCTTGCAGTGCTTCCATTGTACCTTCACCAATGGAATTTCTTTGTTACGAATTCGTCTTGACTTTCTTCCTAGAATTGCCACGGGTTCTTCTCGAGTGGTTTTATCCGGATCAATCTCTACATCGTCTAAAGTGATCACACTTGAATCATCCGCTAAACACTTCCTTAAGCAGGATACATGAAAAGTATTGTGAATACCTCTCATTTCTTTTTGTAATTCTAAGACATAAGCCACTTCTCCAACTCGCTTCAAAATCTTAAACGGTCCTATAAACCTGGGGCTAAGTTTTCCTTTATTCTTAAACCGTAGCACACCTTTCCACGGTGATACCTTCAACATAGTGAAATCTTCTACATTAAATTCATCGGTCCCCCCCCGCCCCCCCCCCCCCCCCCCCTTCCTCCTTCCTATTTGTCGGCATAGCTCTTCCACCTATCTTGTGCAACCTTCAACCTTTCTCGAATAGTCTGAATGTTCTCTATTGTCACCAAAACCACATCCGTGCTTGCTAATTTTCTACTCCCTTCTTCTTCCCAACATACCGGTGTTCGAGACTTTCTACCGTAGAACATTCCGTACGGTGGCATTTAATATTTGCGTGGTAACTATTGTTATAATCAAATTCTACCAAGGGTAGATGATCGTCCTAATTACCTCCAAATGCAATTACGCATGCTTGTAACATATCCTCTAATGTTTGAATCGTTCGTTCACTTTGACCGTCCATTTGAGGGTGAAATGCCGTACTCATATGCAACTTTGTACCTAGCTCTTCTTGAAAATCTCACCAAAAATTAGAAGTAAATCGTCCGTCTCTATCTGAAACAATAGAAACGGGTACTCCATGATGTGCGATGATTTCGTTATCGTAGATTTTTGCTAACTTATGAACGGGCATATTTTCTCGGATTAGGATGAAATGAGCACTCTTTGTCAATCGATCAACTATGACCCAAATTGCATCATGCTTCTTCGTCGTTCTTGGTAATTTAGTCACGAAATCCATCGTAATCTTCTCCCACTTCCAAACCGGAATCTCTAAAGGTTGAACCTTGCCATACGGTTTTTGATGCTCGGCTTTGAATTTTAGGCATGTTAAACACTTCTCAACACATTTTACACAATCCCTCTTCATACCCGGCAACTAAGAATTCCTCATCAAATCAAGATACATCTTTGTAGCTCCTGGATAAGTCAAATACTTTGACTTGTGCGCTTCTTCCAAAAGTAACTCCTTGACATGGCTTCGGAAAGGAATGTAGATCCTTCCTTGTCGGGTCTGAATTCCTTGACTATCGTTTTCAAAGTGCGGAAGGTAAGATGTAATACGCTCGTTTTTCTAATTCTCTTCTTTTAATGCTTCCACTTGAGCCGCTTTTATTCTATCAAAAAGATCGGAAGTAACTATCATTCGTAATGAGTGAATTCTCGTGGTCCTCTCTCTTTCTTTTCGACTCAATGCATCCGCTACCACATTTGCCTTACCGGGATGGTAGCGAATTTCACAATCATAATCCTTAAGTAACAGTCTAACCCAAACCCTCTTTTTCCCGGTTTGCCCCCCCCCTTCATATTTGCAATCTTTTTTTCTAAGAAATGTTGAAGACTCCTATGATCGGTGTAAATTGTGAATTTCACACCGTAAAGGTAATGCCACCATATCTTCAAAGCAAAGACCTACCCGTCCGTGAATCATCAATCAAATGGGTCATGATAATTCTCTCATGCTTCTTTACATTGTCTTAAGGCATAAGCGAATAACCTTGCCCCCGTTGCATAAGAACACATCCGAGACCGGTGTAAGATGCATCACTATAAACGACCATATCTTTGGTTCCTTCTGGTAGAACTAGAATCAGAGCCTCACATAATTTCTTTCGCAGGGTATCAAAAGCTTCTTCTTGCTCTTTACTCCACATAAAAGGAGTATTTTTCTTGGTGAGTTTATTTAACGAGGATCGATCCTTAGAAATTCACAAATGGGATCTTCGATAATAGCCCGCGAGACCTAGAAAACTTCTAATTTCACCAACACTCTTCGGAGTTTGCCAATTCATCACCGTTTTAATTTTAGCCGAGTCAACTTTAAGACCTTAAGAGTTAATACCATGACTGAGAAATTGAACTTCTTGTAACCAAAAATTACATTTCAAGAATTTGGCATACAATCTTTCCTTTTGAAAGGTTTCTAAGACTTCTCGTAAATGGACTTCATGCTCCTTCTTGGTCTTGGAATAGACAAGAATGTCGTCGATGAATACAATAATGGGCTTATCCAACATTTGTCTACATACCCGGTTCATGAGGTCCATGAATATTGCCGGTGCATTTGTAAGGCCAAAAGGCATAACAACAAATTCATAGTGCCCATAACGCGTTTTAAAAGCCGTCATAGAATGTCTTCTTCCCGGACCCTAATTGATGGTAGCCCAACGAAGATCGATCTTTTGAAACCATTTCTCAACTTGGAGTTTCATCGAAGGATCATCGATTCTTTGGTAGGGATATACATTTTCCACCAGATAACTCATTATTTAACCTCCATATACATCTATGCACATTCGCATACTACAATCCTTCTTTTCTTAACAAATAGCATTGGTGCTCCTTCACGCGAACTACTAGGCAAATAAAACCCTTTCTATTAAGTCAAATCTTGGAGTTGGCTCATCAACTCCTTCATTTCGGATGGAGCAAGACGGTATGGAGTTTTAACTATATGAGTCGCACCAGAAATAAGATCAATTCGGAACTCGATTTGCCTTTTGGGTGGAATACCCGACAAATCTTCAGGAAAAACATCAAGAAGTTCACTTGCAATCGGACATCTTTCGCACTTTTATTCTCAAAACTAGTATCTATCACATGTGCCATAAAGGCTCGGCAACCATGTGAGAAATACTTATTATCCTTCATTATGGAACATAATCTAAAACCGCCTTTCCTTCTATCTCCATAAATAATGATTTCCTGACCTTAAGGATTTATAACCCGAATAAGCTTTTGACTACATAAGATACTAGCATCATATTTATCAAGCCAATCCATGCCGATCACGATATCAAATAATCCTAACATAATAAGAAGCAAGTCGATCTTAAAGATACTATCATCAATCTATATCTCCACATCACAATACACATTAGACACAACTACAACTTTTAGCTATCGGCCTATTTTCTGACTTCTAAAGGAGAAAGAGAGGTTATTGCGTGGAGCGACGATTTTAATACATTCTCGATGAATACAAAAGAGACACATTGTCACCGAATCGTATAACCACATGAGCGGGTATGGAATTAGACCAATAATCTACATGTATACAAAATCATGCACCGACCAAAAAAAACTTTATCTTCTTTCGCGACCATTACATAAACACAAGCTTTTGGGTTTGAAACCTCTGCCTTTTCCATTTTTTCTTCCTTGATTGACTTTAAAGGCTTGGCTTTAATCACCTTCGGGTTTGGACATACATTTGACTTGTGTCCAAATTGATTGTAAATATAACACAAGATCCATTGACTCTAAAATACCTTGCTCATAGTGGTTCTAAGCACCACACTTGTAGCAACCCGGTAAACATCTGCTCCAGACACACACCAAGATAAAGTCTTGTGACAACTTCTTACAGGTGGTCTTGATTTAGAGTCCACACCTTCTTCGTTTACTAGATCTTGATTAGGATTCTTAGCATCTCGGTCTCTAAATTCTAGCTTTCTTTTGGTCGCATTAGCCTCCTTACTTTTTCTTCCCACAAATAAATCCGCCTCTCTTACCCGCCGCTCTACACAAAAAAGAATCATCTAAAGTGTGCATTTTACGGGGACCATTACCTCTCTAATATCCATGTAGCATATTTGGAATCTTTACACCTTAAGCTTTCTCCAATTTCCATGGTACTCCGGACAATTAGCGAGTCAAATCCATTAAACTTTTCCCACTCATTCACCGTCTCACTCAATTTGCAGTAAGGTCATGCGGATTCTACTCAGAATACCTATATCAATTCATGACGGGGAGTAAATTCGGCCGTTGAACAACTCCTTCAAATCTTTCCATATACACGCTCCTATCCATTCCTTACCTTCTGAAAACCTTACTTCCCACCACATCTTACACCGCCACCCTCAACAAAATTATTTCGGCAATTCCAACCGGCGCTCGAAAGGGAGAAAGAAAGAAAGAAGAAAGAATAAAACAATTTGCAATAAAGAGCTACAAGTCTAGATATAAAATATTTAATTTGGTTGTTAAAGATGCCGAAATGCAGTTAACTAATCGTTGTTAAGGAGAAAAAAAAGAAATATGGAGTCCCCCCCCCCCCCCGCCCCCCTCACCCCTGCCCCCACGCCCCCCGCCCTCACATCCCCACGCCAAACAACCTTCATCCATCCTTCCTAATTCCAGCAAAAAAACACTGTTTAAACCACCAAACCAACCCACTAGCGGACAGCACCATCGAAGGCCGCCAGCCCCACCAGTACAATCGCAAGTCACCGAACACCAACAGCAACATAGGCACAACACATGCCGTAAACACATGGAAGGTTACCATCATAAATACATAAAGTCAACCCAAAACCACCTTTATAAAACTCTCAGCTCTTTATTCGAACTATCTCCATAATCTTCGACGGTTGCTTGGCTAATGAACTATAGGCGACACATTTTTACTTGTCTTTTCTCACACTTGCTTCCATATCATTAGTGCTTATGACCTTATCACTCCTTCACTATGTGCACCCCTAAAGTTGAGTTTCTCAGATCTAGAAGAAGACCCATAAGACCCTATCATACATGCTGTGCCGCATCACAAGCCGCAAGCTGAGCTCCTTTGGACAGTTGAGGCTTTTACAACTTCCTCGTAGACGCGACATTCACCACTTCTCATTCTCTACGAAAATACAAGTTTTAAACTTATTTAGCACAGTCATAGACCTATCAAATGTCATTCATACTTTTTGACTCTTCACACACCTTATAAATCCCTATACTAATCTAAATGTTAGTCTCGATCTCGATTTTGACCTATCATATGCATCAAAATTTTATCACTACGGTGGCCAAGCGTAATCATAAAAATACTCTACACATATTATCTTTCAAAAATTCGCCGTACAACCAAACAAATATAACACCACACTACACCTACCCTTTTTCTCTAACAACGCAACCTAAATGTCTATGTTTAAGGAAATCCAAATGATACATCCTATATCTCTTAGACGAAAGCTTTGATACCAAGTTGAAACGCCCCTTTACTTGACTCAAAATGACCAAAAATTTAAAACTTTTATAAAAACGTAAGATCGGGAATGACCTTATGTCATTTCTTAACGAACTAATAAAATTACATTACCATTTGACCCTTGGAAGTATTATTAATAATATAAGTAGACCAACTAAGCTTTCCAACGATATAAAAAAACAACATTGTAACTCTTACAAGTTTGGATTTTTATAGTAAACAAAAACTACACAGAACTCACCAGCCAAGCGTGGGGGGAGGGGGGGTGGGCAGTGGTTGGGAACGAGGCGCTGGAGATCTACGTCGAGCAGCTAGGCGAACAGCTGGACGATACCGAGACAGTCCAACCCGCGCGGCACGTGTTAGTCTGCCTTATCAACCAATTGTCACTTTTGCTTTATGTGAAAACTAACTTCCCAAACACAATATATCATAAAACTTTTTTAGCAATTTACAAAACAACATAAAGCTTATAACAGTAATAAATTTCATCACGTTTTCATTACACAAAGAACGCGTTTCACTAAAACGGCGGGTCAAAATTCATTCACAATAAACTCTACACATTAACCCATTACACAAACATGTAATTTCCAACGCGCATGACACACTCTTAACTAAAGGATTTAAGACTACTACCCAAAACATCTGAATTCTAACCAATACAACATCATGACCCATCTAACATTTAAAATTAGTTAGATTTCTGATTTTGATTACCAACCACCCCATTTATGTATCAACACTTCAAGGCGCTACTCACATACTGTTTTTAATCATAGACTTGGACCCATTACAAAACTCAAACACAAGACAAATAGATTGCAAATACCAACTCCAAAAAAGAGCAATTACCCAAGAGTTTAAACATGAACAAATAAATACCCAAAACAACACAATCGACACACGGGCTTCAACTTCATGCGATTTCACCTTGATCCAAGTTAGTCACCTACTTACCATAATCCAAATTGCTGACACAATAAGGCCATGCTATTTTATCTCCTACCTTTATGAACACCACTCAGAATCACAAAACATACAACTACCCCCCGTAATCCAACGCTTTAAGTAAGTATATGACATAAGGACCAACCGTTCCTCAAATTATAACTAGACTATCAACTAGCTATGATCATATCAACTGGAGTAATAATCATACACAATTACAACAACAAACTTAACACAATCATCCAAAATTATGCTAACATATTACAAAACTAGCATTGGAGACGCAAGACACAATTAAAATTTCACACTCCTTGAACAAACATTAAATTCACAGAGAAACATCAATAACATTTATTAAAATAACGTTCAATGATAACATTAACAAGATACGTACAATATACTTTACCTTTACATCATGTAATTCTAATATCCACTTGAATTCCAAGTTTGATCGTCCTTTCCTTTTCTATAGGGAAAAATTTATTTTTTTTTTGTTTTATTAACCTAAATAACAACTACTAGGATGATAGGCATTCATAATTTTAACTACTTCTAATCCTAATACTAAAGAATCATCAGCATAACCCTAATTTCTCAAATTGGATATTGTTACTTACTTGTTATGGGGTGAAATTAAGGACTCCCTATAGCTAATTACCCTTCCCTCTTTGAAATGTTTTTATCCATTAGGTAACACCCAGATTTCCTTCCTTTTTCTTGTTGATGTCGACAACAACACACACACACTTACACCTTTAGGAAATGTCTGGAATGCCAGATTATTCATTAGTTTAGATATTTACATAATTAAGTTTGCCTTATTGGCAATTCTAACCCCTCAGGTCTTATTCCTCCTACTTTAGGCATTTATCTTTAGATAACTTTACACTTATTTATTTCTAACTTATAACTTTACCATTTTCATATAAAATACATTCTAAACAATTAAATATTGATTACATTACACTATTATAATATAATACCTCATCAGGATACGGGTGTTACAATTCACCACCCCTTAAACGGGATTTCGTCCTCGAAATCTACTCTTGAAAAAGATAGGGATACCTAATTCTCATATTCACTGCTTCTGTCGCACAAAAAAGCGATGTGCCCTTGCAGTGACATCCATTGTACATTCAACTCAATGGAATTTCTTTGTTTACGAATTCATCCTTAAACTCACTCTTCCTAACAAGTGCCACGGTTCTTACATCGAGTGTTATCACTCTGGATCAATCTCTAGGTCGTCTAAAGTGATCACACTTGACTCATCCGCTAAACACTTCTTTAAGTAGGATACATGAAAAGTATTGTGAATACCTCTCATTTCTTTGGGTAATTCTAAGACATAAGCTACTTCTCCAACTCGCTTCAAAATCTTAAACGGTCCTATAAACCTCGGGCTAAGTTTTCCATTATTCTTAAACCGTAGCACACTTTCCACGTGAATCACCTTCGCACACATAACGAACTCTCCTACATTAAATTCAATTCGGCCCTCCATTCTCCTATTGTCGCGTAGCTCTCCACCTATCTCGGCCGCCTTCAACCTTTCTCGAATAGTCCTTAATCTTCTCGTTTGTCGCTAAAACACAACCGTACTTACTAATTATCTAGCTGCTCCAGTACTTCCTTCCATACATACCGTGTTCGAACCTTTTACCATGGAGCCATTTATACAGTGGCATTTAATACTTCGTGGTAAGCTCATTGTTAAAGACTAAACTTATACCAAGTTTAGATGATCGTCCAATTACCTCCAAAGTCAATTACGCATGCTCGTAACGTATCCTCCAACGTTTGAATCGTTCGTTTACTTTGACCATCCGTTTGAGGGTGAAATGGCGTACTCATATACAACTTTATACCTAGCTCTTCTTGAAAATTTCGCCAAAATTTTGAAGTAAATCCGTTCGTCTTTAATCCACAAGGGTACTCCATGACGTGCGACGATTTCGTTAACGTAGATTTTTGCTAACTTATGAACGGGCATATTTTCTCAGATTGGGATGAAATGAGGACTCTTTGTCAATCGATCAACTATGACCCAAATTGCATCATGCTTCCTCATCGTTCTTGGTAATTTAGTCACGAAATCCATCGTAATCTTCTCCCACTTCCAAACTGGAATCTTTAAAGGTTGAACCTTCCCATACGGTTTTTGATGCTTGGCTTTGAATTTTAGCATGCTAAACACTTCTCAACACATTTTACACAATCCCTCTTCATACCCGACCACCAATAATTCCTCTTCAAATCAAGATACATCTTTGTAGCTCCCGGATGAATCGAATACTTTGACTTATGCGCTTCTTCTAAAAGTAACTCATTGACATGGCTTCGGAAAGGAATGTAGATCCTTCCTTGACTATCGTATTCAAAGTGCAGAATGTAAGATGTAATACGCTTGTTTTTCCAATTCTCTTCTGTCAATGCATCTACTAGAGCCGCTTTTATTCTATCGAAAAGATTAGAAGTAACGATCATTCGTAATGAGTGAATTCTCTTGGTCCTCTTTCTTTCTTTTCGACTTAATGCATCCGCTATCAAATTTGCCTTACTGGGATGGTAGCGAATTTCGCAATCATAATCCTTAAGTAAGTCTAACCACATTCGTTACCTCATATTTGGATCTTTCTTTTCTAAGAAATACTAAAGACTCCTATGATTGGTGTAAATTATGAATTTCACACCGTAAAGGTAATGCCTCCATATCTTTAAAGCAAAAACTATCGTCGCGAATTCAAGACATCAAGGGCTCAATAATTCTCTTCATCACTTCTTTTAATGGTCATGAGGCATAAGCAATAACCTTGCCCCAAGCATCAAGAACACCATCTGAGACTATAGTAAGATGACATCGACTATAAACGACCATATCTTCTGTTCCTTCCTCTAGAAAACTAGAATCGGAGCCTCACAATAATTTCTTTCTCAAGATCAAAATCTTCTTCTTACTCTTACCACCACCATAGAAGGAGTATTTGTTCTCAAACGTGATTTAGTTAACGATGGTTAAGATCGCACCATGGCATTTTGGTAATTAAATGGAAGTTGATTTCCTAGAAACATGTATGTAAGGGTAAAAATAGGATTTAACTTTTATACAATCTCAATAACTGCATGCTCAAAATTCGGGATTGTATATGCTATTTCTAACTATTGATAAACATTTTGTTGATATTCAAATTAAAAAACAATTGAGATAACAAAATATTATCCCGATATACACTAGAAAGTTTCACCCACAAATAAAAAACCCCCAATTTTTGAACGGCGTAGTCACAATCAACCGATCACATCTGTTTTTTTCCCTAGAAATCACAAACACGAACAATGGAAGGTATGATCTTTATGTTAATTTTTTTATGGTTCATGATTCGACTTATAGCTGGTAATGCATGTATGTTTAGTTTATAAATTATCATTAAATTTATATATGATAAGCTTGATTGATTAAACCTAATTAAAGTTTATATGGTATGCTAATTCATCTGCTTGATTAGTAAGGTCGTTTGTTTGTTGTTATTTTTTTTGTTCTTGGAATGAATAAGAATGAAAATGGTGTTTATATTTGTAGTGCATCTATGTAATCGTGTTAAAAATAGTGTTTGGAAACAGATAATGTGAATAATACATTGTTTTGGGTAATAACAAATGCAACTGAAATATAAAAAGGAGTCTTTGGCTATGGTATATAGTTTTACATGTATGCAATGATGCCTAACTTTAAATTTGTTTATGTATTTGATCAATATGACTGATGCTTTAGAGTGACATAAACGTGGGTGTTTGTTTGTCGATTTTATGTGTGTGAAGTGTAATGGATATTAGATAGTATAAATAACAAAAAAATGCTTATTCTGAAGAAAATGATAGGATTTATATCTGTTTTATGCTTATAAAGGGTGTTTGGATACATATATTTATAGAATATATGTTTTTGGGTAATAAAGATGCAGGTAAATTATAAAAATAAGTGTTTAGATATGGTATTTAGTTTTACGTGTATGTAAGGGTCGTTAAGTTTAAATTAGTTTGCGTGGTTGAATAAGAAGGTTGGTTGATAAGTGTTAAATACACATATCCATTTATGCTTAAAATAGCCCAAATAAACCAAAAACAGATCAAAAATGGTAAAAATATGCTTGTATTTGTGTTTTGTGTGTGCAGGTACGGATATACCAGAAATCACAAGAAAACCATTAAAAAACAAGCAAGCACGGACACGAGAACAGAAGAGTGAACAAAAGCCGGAAGCAAAGCCAGGAAACGTCAAACCCTCAGTCAAAGTGGTCAAATCATGGTCAACAAAAGTCAACAAGACCCAAAATATTCCATTTGAGCCCCTCAACTTCAGAAAAATCCATAAATAGTCCCTAAGCCTAAATGGGCCCCACCCGGATCATTAAGCCCAAAATCATAGCCCAACTCTCTTTTTATAAACTCCAGGGAACAAACTTGCAAATTTCCAAAACCTAATTATAACTAGAAAAGGAGAAAACAAAAGAGAGGGACTGAATTCGTCAAAGGGCCAAAGTTCAAAAATAAGTTACCCGCTTCAGTTATAAAGGCGCGAAGCCCTTTTTTACTGTTCATTCGTCTCTCCCGTTTCACCAAGCAGTCAAAACAAAGGGCAAATTAAAATCAATGGGCAATTAAGACAATTCACGAGCTCTCTAACAAGATTGCAAGGACAGATTAGTCAAATCAAGAGGCAATCATTCCTCACTCAAGCTCTAGGCCACCTAAGCTATGGAGAAAGCACAAGGGTGTGTGGATTTTGCACTAAAGTCTCTCATAGAAGTAACACAAAGGTCACATCAAGGATTGCCAACTTGGCAATCCATGTGATCCTAAGAAATGATCCAACGGCTTACAATAGCCCTCCAATGATTGGGAAATGAATGGCAGAGATTTATGATGCAATTAAAGGCCTAGAATGTTCAGCTTCGGACTATAAATAGACCCTCTCATCACACACACAAGGGGTGGTCTTCTTTTTTCTTTCCTTTCTAGATTTTTAGCCTAGTATAGTTTTTAAGCTTAATGTAATTTTTAAATCAGTTGTAATTACATTTATCATGGACTTTATTGGATTTGAGCTTTTTTGGAAGGGGATCTTAATTTGGAAGAGATCCCATGGACTTTTACCCTAGCTTATTATTAAGCTAAGGAGCTTGCAGCTGCCTTTAATTAGGTACTCTTGTTTAGCTAGAGTAATTTGTAAGTTTCTCTTTGAAAACCTTTAATTCTAGCTTTAAATAATTGTCTTATTGCTTACTTAGTTTAGATATGCTTATTACTTATTCTGTTTACTTATTTGTGCTTCATTGTGTTTATTTGTGCTTCATTATGTTTATTTGTGCTTATTATAAATCCCTTAATATCTGTTTTAAGATTTATAGCCATTAGATCTATAGTTTCAATTTCTGTCATTAAAAACTATAAAAAAAAACCAAAAATAGTAGAAAGTAGTGTAAATCTTAGATTATTGCTTATTCAGTTGTTAGTTTATGTTTAATAAGTTAG
>BQNB010023218.1:13939-53462 GCA_026074375.1 Tanacetum coccineum | reverse complement strand
TTCTTCTTTCTTCATTTCTATTTATGGGTTTTGTAACTCACATGTCAGTCCTTCATGAATTCTAAAATTCCCAACAGATGTAAAGATTGCATTTCTTCACGGTGACCTTGAGGAAGAAATTTATATGAGCCAACCCGAAGACTTCATTGTTCAAGGCAAAGAAGACTATGTTTGTAAGCTTCGAAAATCTCTCTATGGTTTGAAACAGTCGCCGAGATAGTGGTACAAGAGATTTGATAGCTTTATGGTAAAGCATGGTTTTAGTAGAAGTGCTTATGATTGTTGTGTCTATCATAAAAAGGCACCGTCAGGGTCACTTATCTACTTACTCTTATACGTTGATGATATGCTTACAGCGGCTAAGGACATTGAGGAGGTTAACAAGTTGAAGATTCTTCTTAATACATAATTTGATATGAAAGATTTGGGAGCAGCTCGAAAGATTTTGGGTATGAAAATAATTCGAGATCGAAAACATGGTAAGCTTTTCTTATCACAGAAAAGTTACATCGAGAAGATTATTTCTCGTTTTGGCATAAGTTTGGAAAAATCACTAAATACTCCTTCCTCGGCTAATTTTCATTTATCCACTACTTGTGCACCTTAAACTGAAGTAGAGATAGAGTATATGTCATGAATACCATATGCTGGTGTTGTTGGAAGTTTGATGCATGTTACAGTTTGCACGAGGCCGGATATAGCTCACGCGATTAGTGTTGTGTCACGATATATAGCTCATCTCGGAAAAGAGCATTGGAATGCGATGAAACGCATTTTTCTTTATTTGAAAGGGACGTCTGATGTTGGCCTTATTTACAGTGGTGAACGTGAATATTTGGTTGTTGGATACTCAGATTCAGATTATGCTGCGGATCTTGATGCAAGAAGATCCTTGACAGGTTATGTTTTCACTATTAGGAATTAGGTTGTAAGTTGGAAAGCTACATTACAAACATTAGTTGCTTTATCTACTACGGAAGCCGGGTACATGGCTTTAACAGAAGCAGCGAAGGAAGGAATTTGGTTGAAAGGTTTAATTGAAGATCTTGGTTTCCCTCAAGATCAAGCGATTGTGTTTTGTGATAGCATGAGCGCTATTTGTTTGGCTAAAGACCAAGTATACCATGACCGGACTAAACACATAGATGTTCGTTATCACTTTATTCGTACCGAAAGAAGAATCAAAGTGAAGAAGATCGGCACTCAAGACAACCTTGCTGATGTGTTTACTAAACTGGTTCCTTTGAGCAAGTTTCGTTACTGTTTTGATTTGCTCAATATCGATAATTAGAAGTATGGTGTTGCTTAGGAGCTAAAGTCAAGGTGGAGATTGTTAGTTATTTAACTTTGACCTCCTAAGGGAAGTTTGGTAATTTTAGTAGTAAGGGTATTTTGGTCATTTTGGGTAGTATCTTAAGAAGTAGGAAACATGTATGTCGGTTCTCTATCTTTATAAAGAACTGATACTTCCTTTTGTAACTTAGACTTTTGATAATACAATAAATCTCAGCTTTTTCTCCCATTATCTATATTTGATCATGTTCTGATCATTTTGTTATGCCCTTGTTCTGATATCTATTTTGTTGCTGAACTTTTGTCACTGATTATCCATCTATGATCCTAACAGAAGCCTCTACGGCGTAACAATGAAAATCTTGTTACGACGTAACAACTTAAAAGCCAAAACTAATCCCTATTCAAGAGCTCTACGGCGTAACAAGGGTCATGTCGTTACGACGTAGCGAAAACTAAAAATCCAGCATTTGCACCAAAACCTTCCGAATCTTGTCCCCATCATTCCTCCTCACTTGAGAAGAACTCGCCCTCTAGTTCTCACTACCTCCAATTAATGGGCGATGGAACAATGCTTTGCAATCGGTCTTCAACTCCGGTGATCGTGTACCACTAGGTAGAATATATATGTCCTTTTCATACCAATTAAACACATATAAATTATTCTTTCCTCTTTGTATTGCATTCACATTATGTTGCCACGGTCATCTTGACAAAACATGACTAGCTCCTAAGTCCACGACATGACAAGACACCACATCACGATAGAAATTTTCAATAGCAATTGGAATTTTGCAAACCTCTTTCACCTTCACCATCGGACCCTTCTTTATCCATCCTAACTTATATGGATTAGCATGTTGTTCGGTTGGTAACTTCAACTCCTTCACTAACTCTTTGGATACTATAGTTTCATAACTTCCTCTGATCAACGAGCAAACGTTGTCATCAACCAAACAATTAGTTTCAGAAATCTTGTTCCTCTTGTGAAGACTCTTTCAACTTTTTTGAACACAAAGTACGTTGCACCATCAAACTCACAACCTCGCCTTCAACTTGAGCAAATTCATCAATATTTTCCAAGTCATCACCAAAATCAATCCTCGTTTCGCCTTCATGATTTTCCCCAACATAGGCATTCAAATTTCTGTTAGGACACTTGTTCGACCTAAGACCCAGTAAAATACACCTAAAACACTTAGGTGGCATAGGTTTGACGTACGGATGGGGTTACATCTTCTTAGCAACAACGGCTTTATCATGCCACTACCAATAGCCAAAACTGGAGAAGTTAAACTTGAAGATGAATTAGTTCCAACAGTTGATTGATTTTGATCAGATTGATTTACCTGAGTAGAATTCAAATATGAATTATCTTCTAATGATCCTCCAAAATTTAAAGCTTGTTTGGATATTTGACCTTTCTACCTTCACATCTATATTTTGAGCTTGATCAACGGTCCAAATTGACAACAAACTTAACTTCTCTTAGAATGATTGATTCAACCTACAAATATAAATATACTTAGCAGCAGTTTATTCTTCAGATTCCTTCAAGTTACACCTAGCTTTCAACCTCAAGAATTCACTCAACCACATTTATTTTCCTTTGAACACAAGTATGATATTGTTGATACAATATTTGTTCAATGTAAGGGGCAAAAACCTACCTTTGATCATTCTTTTCATCTGTTGCCATATGTTAATTGGATATCTGCCTTGTCTCATTACGGTTGCCTTGTTTATTTTGCCACCAAGCAACAGTTCCTCCACTAGCTTGTAAGCTACGATCTTTAGTTGTTCTTTTCAGGAACATCCATGATGTCAAAGAGTTTATTAACCTCATACAACCAATCTAACACAATTTCAAGGTCAAGATTCTTAAGAAAATTAGGGATCTCGGCCTTAACACGATACCCTTATCGACCTCCATAGCCACCTTAACCCTCATTCCTCCTATTTATAACCTTAAGACCATTGAACCGTCCTTTTGATCTTCCGGCAAGAACTTCATAGCATCATCTCCTTCCTCTCTTGAATACTCGTATAAATCAACATGTCCCCATTTTTTATTACGAGATTGGTTATGCACATATTCATCAAGTAATCCATCATTGTTAGGATCGAATCTATGATCACCTAATTGTTACCCTTGCGATTTGAGTGATTTCCACCACCCGTGATCGCGGTTCGGATCTCTTTAATAACAGTGAACATACTCGCGAACTTGGATGCAAAATATTGATAGCACAATTCATGTCTTCGGTCAATCGTACCCCACCAACAAAACAAGGTTTTTTTTATATTCCACACCGCTCACCATCAGATACTAACAAGCTCTGATGCCAACTCACACAGGACGCAAAAGTGAATTTTTATAACCCTAATCCAAAAGTTGATAAACGATGATGAAACCTCAAAGGAATAAAACACTAAAAAGAGAACATCTAACTTTAGTAATAATCCATAATGATTAACAATGAAAACAAGCCATATATTTATAACTATAGTTGGCTTGGAGGAAAAGAAACCTATAATGTGGTTAAAAAAATCGTCCTGAACACACTCTTGCACTTTCTTAAAAAACAATAAAAACATAAAAGTAAAAACTGCGGTCGAAGCATGTACGGCGTAACAACTTGAAAGCCAAAATTCATATTCAAGAGCTCTAAGGCATAAAAATGTCATGTCGTTACGCTATAGCGAAAACTAGAAATCCGGCCTTTGCACCAAACCCTTTCAAATCTTGTCATTTCATCAAGATAGTCGAATCATATGTATTTTTTTGTTTTTTTATGCAAAAAAATGTCTAAATTATATATATACTCAATTAGCATTACGCTAGCAGACAAAAAACATTGGATTTTCTACTGGCCTAAAATTGTAGCCAGGATTGCCACGCAGCATTTTTTAGATGAGGCCCAATATAGCATATAGTAAGACGTGAAAATGGCTGCCCACACATTTCCTTTCATGATACCCTCCAAAAAAAAATAGACAAAGTAAGCAACAGACAAGTCCCCTTTCGAAAGTCAGTCAACGTATCTCTATTATTGGAGCTTTTGAACTCTTACTATAACATGGGCTAAACATATAATAAAAAAAAGTTTGAGTTCCTATACTTTATAACCTAAATATACCAAAAAAATAACATAAGCTAAATATACCAAAAAAACGAAAACATACTACTGTTCGAGCTAAACAGTTTTCGAAAATAAATTAGCACCCGCAGCAACGCGCGGGCAGCCTGCCGACTCGTATATACACATTTATCATTACATATAATGCCAAAACAGTAACGGGCTACTGTTCATCGATGAACAGTAGCCCGTTACTGTTCATCGGCCCAAATTTTTTATTTTTTTTTGGTAAATTTTTTTTTTATACCGGTGGTTACTGTTCATCGGCCGGAAAAAAAAATTATACTCCCCCCTTCTTTCGTCAAAAATAAGAAGAAAAAAAAAATTACGTTTACGACTTTCTATCGGCCTGGGCAAAAAAATATATATATATCCCCTTTATTGAAAAAAAAAATTTGTCATTTAATATGAGAAAAAAACAAACTATTAAACATGAGACCGAAGAAATTAACCCGAACAAAAAAAAATGCCCCGCAATAACGCGCGAAAAAATAACGCCCGCAGCAACGCGCGGCTAGGCCCGGTGGTTACTGTTCATCGGCCCAAAAAAAATTATACCGGTGGTTACTGTTCATCGTCCGGAAAAAAAAAACCTTTATACTCCCCCCTTCTTTCGTCAAAAATAAGAAGAAAAAAAAATTACGTTTACGACTTTCTATCGGCCTGGGCCCAAAAAAAATATATACATCCCCTTTATTGAAAAAAAAAATTGTCATTTAATATGAGAAAAAAACAAACTATTAAACATGAGACCGAAGAAATTAACCCGATCAAAAAAAAATGTCCCGCAATAACGCGCGAAAAAATAACGCCCGCAGCAACGCGCGGGTAATCTTTGCTTGTTAATATGAATTGTGATTATAGTTATTTGTATACTTTGTAGCCTTATCCTTGAAATTATTTAGACGACTTGTCTTTTGTTTTACTTTTTGGCTTTTCCCAACAACCAAATTTCCATCTTTCACTTTTGTTACCAAATAAAAATCATATTTTTCATCTCTTATTTTATATGCTAATGAAATAATCTTGAGGTATTCTGGTATTAAAAATGTTCCATTTTCATATCTTTATTTTATATGCTAATGTTAATGAATTGGTTGATTTGTTATCTTCTTCATATCTTACTTATTGATTTCTAATAAATATATGCTTAGAGGCTCTTTGGGATTGCTTCAGGAAATAGTGGTATGATCTGCTTATTTGTATTATATTAGAGGTGTTTGTATTAGCTTATTTAATGGGCTTATTGAAATTTTGATGAGCTTATCAATTAAGCTCATGAATTCAATTTAAGTTATAATCCCATCAAAGTTTGTAAGCCCATTAAATAAGCTAAGGCATCCACTTATTTTGAAAAAGTATTTACAAGAGCGTTAATCTCTTTTATGGATTTTTAAGTTAGATATGAGGGTAAAAATCTTTTTTAATAAGCATATCCAAACTGCTTATCTGCTTATAAATAAGCAATCCCAAACACCCCTTTTAGGAGCATTTTGTTATGAAAACTGATGATGATTGTATAGTCGCCTATTGCTGTTCATGACAGTTACTAATTGGTTGCTTGTATATTTTATCGCTTCAACTAAACTTGGATCGAGTGAATTACATAACTAACAACTTCCTGGTTATAATATGTGTATAGCTTATACGCCGTTTTATAATATACTGTACAGTTTTTTTCTTGGTTCCTAGTTGACCAGCACATTGTTGAATCTTTTATGATCTTTGTCATAGTTTCGATCTAGATAATCGTAAAACTGCTTGAAAACTAGACCCGTTCTCTTTTTTGTGCTCGGTCTTTGATAGTGTATCAGTGGATCTAGAGATGATCTTTTTTTACTGGGACAAACTTCTCACATTTTGTATACGTTTTGCAGGAATCCAGCTGAGATGGCGTCTGATGAGATACTAAAAGCTGTTTTCCCTTTACTTGAAGGCACCGATTTAGCTGCTTGTATGGCAGTATGTAAGCAATGGCAAAACATAGCTCAAGACGATTACTTCTGGAAATGTCTTTGTGCAATAAAATGGCCGTCGACTTGTAAAACTTCACGCCCTCCTGTAACTTACTACAAACTATTCAAAACATTTTACAAACGTGAAAACAATCGAACCCTCCTTCCTCCAAAAATCTCCTTAAACGACCTGGAGTTCTACATAGACTTCTGGGCAGACGGGAGCTTACTCTTCTCAGAAGTGGTCCAGGGCCCAGCCCTCCAAAAGGGCGATTGGGCCCCACCAGATGGGATTAGCCTAGTGATGAGGGATCATTTAGAAGGTCCTGAATACAAACTAACATTGCCTGTAAAACCTCAGATTTCAGTTCAGTATACACAAACCGCCAGTGTTTCTGTGCTTGTGGCACGAAAAGATACTAATAAAGTTGCGTGTTTAATTAATGACGCTATGTTTGATTATTTTGAACGGACTACTTGTAGAGCACTTGCGTTTGATTACCTTGTGTTTTCCCCTGCATACCCTTTTGTGTCGGGCATTCGTGCTTGGATTGCTTTGTTGTTTCTGGATGATGGTAATGATGATGACATTGATGTGTTTGGAATTGAAATGGATTTTTGCGATGCTGCTAACTCTGAGGAAGAGGTTCTTTGGCTGTTAGATATGCTTGACTGGAATTAGTGTTGTATTTTGTTCAATGTAATGTGCAAATGTTGTATTGGGTCTCTTATAAGGTGAATTGGTTATTATAATTTTAAGTTTGGTTCGCTCGTTATGTGTACTTTTAATTCTCAGTTTTAACATTTTGATTTATCAGTCATGTACTTCTAATTCTCAGTTGTTATGTGTCTTTCGGAATAACCAATTAATACATGTTAAATATTCTCTTCCGATACTGTTCCCATGTGTTTATCACCCTTTGCAAAACGTTGCCGAATACACAACTGTAGGAAGGTCAGATGCAAAGTCTATCTTAAACGGCCATTACTAGGAAAAAAAAATTATAACGCGGAAAAGTCCCGATATTCACCCTTGACACTTTCTTCATACCTTTTTAAAATTCTATTATGATTCTGATTATGAAAGTATTTCAATATTATAGAAAACTCATAGCGCTTCCGATGCTATGTTGCACGACTTCTAACATGCCACGGTTCATTTTCTACGTAATAAACAAAATGACAAAATCCGGGAAACACTGAAGCCCAGTGGCCGGCGGCATTGGGCCTTAGCCGGCGGCTAAGGGCCACCAGACCACCCCTCAGCCGGCGGCATAGAGCCCTAGCCGGCGGTAGGGGACCATCATGCCCTTTCTCCTGCACTTGCTTCCTTTTTCCTTCCAAGAACTCCATTTCTTTTTTACGTGTATAAACTCAAACTTAACAAAACACTTCTAATCATAAAATTAAGCTTCCATATAAGTATAAGTGTCATCTTGACCCGAACAACATCAAAATGGGTCATAACGGGTAAAAATGGCATTGTGCCAAACGCTCCTTTAACATATGACCATACATGTACTAATTCATAAACCACACAACTCTGCGTTTTTACAAACCATGACTCAAAATCATTTTTTCCTAGAGCGTTTCGTGGTATTAGAGAGGGTAAGGATAAGCTCGATTACCCATGAGCTCCACCAATAGCTAACCCGCGACCTTTAGGCATAAACTTGATCTCACCTATAAGAAAGATATAAACGAAGCAACGTAAGCTATAAGCTTAGTGAGATAATGCATATAACTGAAAAATAAATGATAACATTAAGGCTATAAGAGTGCTTCGTTAAAACTTCTCCCGTTTAATGCTTGTGGTGCATACTAGTACTTTAGTTCCACAATGGAACATATCCTTTCAACTTTTCTTCTAAACGGGACGAATACTTCATAATCATATAAATCATCCTCTAAGGACGTCTTGAGCATTTATTTGATTTACTATAGCTTTATAAGCTCTATTCATCCACATAGGACGTCTAGTCTCATTGTAGAGAAGCATCATCCACATGGTATGCTATTCATCCACTTAGGATGTTTGGGTTCCATTACGGAACATATAAACACACTATAATACATGTCACCCACTTAGGATGTCTAATGAGTTCAATACTCATGCTATCGTCCACTTAGGACGTCTGAGTCCTCCTTTGGGACATATAGCCGTTTTTAGGCTATTATCATCCACTTACGATGTATAACGAGTTCCATACTCATGTTATCGTCCACTTAGGATGTCTAAGTCCTCCTTTGGGACATATAACCATTTAAAGGTTAATGTCATCCACTTAGGATATCTAACTTCATTTATAGAACATAATCACACGTCATCCACCAAGGACGCCTAGACTCATTTTGAGTCACATAATCATAGATACATAAAAATCACCTTTTAAGGACATTTAGAATAAGCATTAGTTCATACTATATGTTAAAACATATTTCTAAGACCCCCACGGGTCGTTACGGGTTACTTTGACCCGTCACACTATTTCACACATATGAACTTTACATAACTATCTCTTTAGTCCTATCACCACTTAGGATGTTAAGATAAGCAATGATAAGCCACGAATGCTATAAACGTATTACTAAGACCACACGGGTCATTACGGGCTAATTTGACCCGTCCACTCTATGTCGCACATAAGCTCATATTAACTATCACTTTAATCACGTCGCCCACTTAGGACGTTAAGGTAATCAATGATTCACTATTTATACCATAAATGTGTTACTAGGACCACATGGGTCGTTATGGGTTACTTTGACCCATTTACAATATATCACATGGGTCGTTAAGGACAAGCTTTCTCCCACATTTTGTACTATGATTCAGGAAGAGTGAGCTCTGCAAATCCAGCTGAGATGCGTCAGATGAATTCTAAAAGCGGTTTTCCCCTCTACTTGAAGGCACCGATGTAGCTGCTTGTATGGCATATGGGTTAAAAAAAAGCCAATTTTGGGGGCCCAAAAAAAAAACAAATTAAAAAGCTCCAGTAACGATTACATTTGTAGCTCATTCTTTGATTGCAATCAAACTGGCATGCGATTTGTAAAACTTCACACGCCCTCCTGTAATACTTACTACAAACTATTTCTAAACATTTTAGCCGCTCCGGTAGTGCGCAGACCGCACGAACACCTCCTCCTCCAAAAATCTCCTTAAACACCTGGAGTTACTACATAACTCTGGCAGACCGGAGCTTACTCTTCTCAGAAGTGGTTCCAGGCCCAGCCCTCCAAAGGCGATGTGGGCCCCACCAAGATTAGCCTAGTGTGAGGGATCATTTAGAGGTTCCCGGAAACAAACTAACATTGCCGATGAGCAAAACCTCAGATTTCAGTTCAGTATACACAAACCGCCAGTGTTTCTGTGCTTGTGGCACGAAAAGATACTAATAAAGTTGCGTGTTTAATTAATGACGCTATGTTTGATTATTTTGAACGGACTACTTGTAGAGCACTTGCGTTTGATTACCTTGTGTTTTCCCCTGCATACCCTTTTGTGTCAGGCATTCGGGCTTGGATTGCTTTGCTGTTTCTGGATGATGGTAATGATGATGACATTGATGTGTTTGGAATTGAGATGGATTTTTAGCGATGCTTGCTAACTCAGAGGAGAGGAGGAGGGAGACAGAGATGTGCAGTAGAGCGTGCTATGCTTGTCTGAATAGTGTTTGTATTTTGTGAGCGCAATAGCGAGAGTGATGCAAAGTTGTATCGGGTCTCTTATAAGGATGAAATTGGTTATTAAATTTTCGTATGGTTTCCAACGTTATGTGGTACTTTAATTTCGCATTTTTAAACAATTTATTTATCAGTCATGTACTCTAATTCTCAGTGTTATGTGTCTTTTCGGAATAACGCAATTAAATACATGTTAAATATTCTCGTTCCGATATGTTCCATGTTTTATCACCCTTGCAAATGTTGCCGAATACACAACTGTAGGAAGGTCAGATGCAAAGTCTATCTTAAACGGCCATTACTAGGAAAAAAAAATTATAACGCGGAAAAGTCCCGATATTCACCCTTGACACTTTCTTCATACCTTTTTTTAAAATTCTATTATGATTCTGATTATGAAAGTATTTCAATGTTATAGAAAACTCATAGTGCTTCCGATGCTATGTTGCACGACTTCTAACATGCCAAGAACGGTCCATTTTCTACTGTAATAAACAAAATGGACACAATCCGGGAAAACGAACAGAAGCCCAGTGGCCGCGGCATTGGCCTTAGCCTGCGGCTAAGGGCCAACCGAGACACCCCTCAGCCGCGGCATAAGCCTACCTGCGGAGGGGACCATCATGCCCTTATCTCCTGCCACTTGCTCTTTTCCTTCCAAGAACTCCATTTTCTTTTACTGTATAAAACACAGAACTTAACAAAACACTTCTATCATAAAGATTAAGCTTCCATATAAGTATAAAGTACCCATCTTGGACCCAACAAAAACAACAAAAGGTCATTAAAAACGGGTAAAATTGGCATTGTGCCAGAACCTCCTTTAACATAGACCCAACTTGTACTAATTCATAAACCAACACAACTCTGCGTTTTACAAACCATAGACTAAAATGCATTTTTCCTAAGAGCGTTTCGTGGTATTAGAGAGGGTAAGGATAAGCTCGATTACCCATGAGCTCCACCAATAGCTAACCCGCGACCTTTAGGCATAAACTTGATCTCACCGATAAGAAAGATATAAACGAAGCAACGTAAGCTATAAGCTGTGCGTATAAATGCATCTAACAGAAATAAATGCAACATTAAGGCTAGAAGAGTGCTCGTAAAAACTTCTCCCGTTTAATGCTTGTGGTGCATACTAGTACTTTAGTTCCACAATGGAACATATCCTTTCAACTTTTCTTCTAAACGGGACGAATACTTCATAATCATATAAATCATCCTCTAAGGACGTCTTGAGCATTTATCTAGTCGAGAGTACTATGCTTAAATTCTATTCATCCACAAGACTCTAGTCCTCATTGTAGAGCAGCATCAATCCACATGTATGCTATTCCTCCACTTAGCGTAGGAGGTAGAGTGGTTCCATATACGGAACATATTAACACGACTATAATACAGGTCAAACCTCCACATTAGGGATGTCTAATGATTCAATACTCAAGTTTATCGTCCACGTTAGGACGTCTGAGTCCTCCTTTGGGACATATAGCCGTTTTTAGGCTATTATCATCCACTTACGATGTCTAACGAGTTCCATACTCATGTTATCGTCCACTTAGGATGTCTAAGTCCTCCTTTGGGACATATAACCATTTAAAGGTTAATGTCATCCACTTAGGATATCTAACTTCATTTATAGAACATAATCACACGTCATCCACCAAGGACGCCTAGACTCATTTTGAGTCACATAATCATAGATAACATGAAAGATCACCTTTTAGGCTGAGGACTTTAGATAAGATTAGTTCATCAATGATAGTTAAACATATTTCTCAAGACCTACCACGGTCGTATTACGTGTTACTTACCCATTATGTCACACATTTCACACAATATGAACTATTACATAACTATCCTCTTTAGTCCTATCACACATGGATTATTAAGATAAGCAATGATAAGCCACGAATGCTATAAACGTATTACTAAGACCACACGGGTCATTACGGGCTAATTTGACCCGTCCACTCTATGTCGCACATAAGCTCATATTAACTATCTCTTTAATCAACGTCGACCACATTAAGGACTTAAGTAAACAATGAAGACACTAATTAGTACCATAAATGTGTACTAGGACCACAATGGGTCTTATGGTTATCTTTTGACACCATTTACAATATAACACAAGGTCAGTATGAACAACTCTTCACATTTTTGTAGCGATATGATTTCTTGCAGAAGAGGTTGAGCTTCTGCAAATCCAGCTGAGATGTCGTCTGATGAGATTCTAAAAGCGGTTTTCCCTCTACTTGAAGGCACCGATTTAGCTGCTTGTATGGCAGTATGTAAGCAATGGCAAAACATAGCTCAAGACGATTACTTTTGGAAATGTCTTTGTGCAATAAAATGGCCATCGATTTGTAAAACTTCACGCCCTCCTGTAACTTACTACAAACTATTCAAACATTTAGCGGCGCGCGCGCTCGTCAGCGCAGGCAGCGTCACCCATCCTACCCAAAAATCTCCTTAAACGACCTGGAGTTCTACATAGACTTCGTGCAGGGAACTGGGAGCATACTCGTACTCAGAATGGTCCAGGCCCACCCTCCAAAAGGCCGATGGGCTCCCACCAGATGGATAAGCCTAAGGACAGGGATCATTTTAGAAAGGTCAGGAATACAAACTTTCATTGGTCGCGATAGAGAAGGACCGCTCGTATCACTCAGTTCATAGTACAAAAACCCCAGCGTTTCAGTGGGCTGTCACTAAAGATACTAATAAATTGAAGTGTTGATTAATGACCACTCTGTTTGATTATTTTGAATGGTCTACTTGTAGAGCACTTGCGTTTGATTACCTTGTGTTTTCCCCTGCGTACCCTTTTGTGTCGGGCATTCGGCTATGATCCTTTGCATGAGTTCTGGATAATGACATTGATGTGTTTGAATTGAAATAGGATTTTGCGTGCAGCTAATAGCTCTACTAAGGAAGAGTTCTTGGCTGTTAATAACTTGTCGCGGAAATAAAACATGTTAGTGTTTGAACTATTGTTTTATTTTGTCAAATGTAAGTGCAATATTTGTATCAGGGAGCGAAAGCAAGAAGTATTTTGGTTTGCTCGTTATAAATGCGCGATAGCTTGTGTTTTGAAACACCTACTTCTAACAGTTTGATTTATCAGTCATGTACTTTGAATTCTATTCCTCACCAAATAACCAAAAAAAAAATAAAAGGATAGTAACATGTTAGTATATCGCTTCCGACAAATGTTTAAAAAAAACTTAAACAACTATAGGCCTGAGAGAGAGCGAGCTAGTGTTTTTATATCGCCCTTATGCGCGAGCGCTCTGAGTGTGCGAAGAGCGCACAACAGAGCGTCGCGTGTCAATAAAAGTATATCGAAAGCAATTATCAGACAATCTACTACATAAGCAATTATCATCAAAAGTAAAGATTGATTCATAGATTACTAGTAACATATTCCAAACTCAAGTCAGATCCACAAATTCGCAGAATACCACTTAAACAAACATACTTTCTAAATAAAACCACCAAAAATACATACAGCTAAATTTATAAAAGCTACATAACACAAACCAAAATCCAATGATGAATCTCTCAAGGTCATCTCTCCTCTGCACTGCTGCACCTGCAATACGGCCTGCAACTTGGTCAAGGTCTCTTCGGCCACTGGATGTGATCCTTCTTCCTCTGTAACAAAATGCGACAATTTTAAACGATCAGCAGGTATTCAACTAACATAATATATGAGAAGTAACGCATAAACAAATGATAAAAATAACTCACCCCTTGGGGTCCATATCGATGATCTTCATGGTTTCCAATTGTTGAAGAATGTGACGAACAATGCCGCCACTGGCTTTGCAGAAATGTGGTGGAGCACTTCCGTTCCTCTTACTTCCTCCGTAAATTCTCTGGAATGCACCAACACCAAGACCACCCCTCAAGTAAACTTTCCTTGCAATTGAAGCTGTAAAACAAAATCATAATCAAGATTACACTTTTCCTTGCATAACAATGCGCAAGAGCCGCCGTATACAAACGTGCGAGCATTGAGTGCGCGTGACGTGCGCGCGCGCCGACGCCAAGCCCTATGTAATGACACCAGTCAGGATCATAGGGAGCAAGTTCCTTGAAAGTAGCAGTCTTGACAATGTCAGTCCACTCAGGAAGCTCCATCTGCGCAAAACACAACTATCTAGATTAATACGGAGTAATTGTGAATCACGTAATGTAGCTGTTCTTTGAAATGTTTATGGAGCATCTAATAATAATAAAACTATCTCTCTCTCTCAAATCACAAACATCCGAGAACATAAAAGCCGAATAGGGCACAGACCATTATAAGTTACAACACATATAACAAGCAAGATAAAAACTTGTATAACCGCTCATAATGGATAAAAACTTGAACAAAAAAGTTAGTTATCAATGTAGGTTCGAATTCCCAATGACAAACAAGTGAAGAGGGTGTTTTGGTTGCGCTTATAATCAGCTAAGCTTATTTGTTTTTGGCTTATGTTTCATAAGCCCTTTGTGTGCTTGTTTAGAAAGCTGGAGAGTGCGAGAGTCATAAGCTCGAAGCGGAGTCCGAGAGAGAGCGGCGTGCTTTGTATAAAAGTTTCAAAATAAGTCACAAAAGTGAGCTTATGAACCATAATCCGAAAACCAAATAAGCAATAAGCCCGCTATATAAGGCAAAAACAAACACCCACTAAGAACACAAACTTAAGCTCATAACAATGAAAAGTTTTAGACTTGCAAACGCCAAGCTGCAAAACAACTAACCACCCAAATTTAACTACATAATGTCCAAAAAAATGTTAGAAACTCAACTATACACATTTTGGTGACTTATCATACAGCATAATCTAACACGTGGCAATGATTTTAAATGTTTTAAACGTAACAAGTGAGCTAAAAAGAATATATAGAAACATATCGATTAATCTACTAAAATCCAAAGATCATCCTAAACAACACACATATCATTTAACATATACGAGAGCGACAGTGGTGTTTTTGTTTCACCTTATATAGCGACTAGGGATACTAGTATTTGTTTAGCGTATGTTTTAAAACTCACTTGTTCACGTATTTTAAACGTTACAATTTTAATTATGACATAATGACACATATATAAAAATTTCAAATAACTCACAAAATGACTTATAAACTTGATTAAAACAACCAAATAAGCCCGCTAAATAACCAACCAAAAAACAAACACACCACTATGAAAACAAATCTTAAGCTCTTATCAAGGAACAAAGTCACAAAGTTTTGACGCAAACACCAACTGAAAACCACTAAGGGGGTGTTTGTTCGGATTATATGTGACGTAAGAGCTGTATTTGATTTCGCTTAACAACATAAGACCCATTTTCCGGCTATTGAGACTGTGGATTATAAAAGTTTATTAAATATGAAAGACTATAGTAGACAGTCTCAATATAACCTGAAAATTGGGTTTTGAAAATACAAGCAAATAAATAACTCGTAAGCCATATATAACCAAACAAACACCCCTAACCACCCAAACTGTAATCCAAAAAAATGTCCTCAATCTCAGCTATACACATCAAAATCTAACATCTCAAATTTAAATAAACAAGAATACAAAACTGAATTAATCTACTTAACAACCTTAATCATTCTAAACATAAGTTTATTAAAACATCAACCCAACATAGTTTGATATGAAACCAATCCTTAAACACATGACTCACATAAAAAAAACTGATCTAAACATATTAAAAAATGTATATAAAGTAAGAAAAAAAAGGGTTATATTATTTTACCTTGCCAGATCTTTTGAGATGAGCGGCGTAACCGGTAACAAACTCATGAGGTGAAACGTCCTTCACAGTCCTTGCTGTCGCCATTTTTGATAATGATGAAAACTGGCTGCTGCTGCTGGCTAAGGCTTCTAGGGTTTCTTCATTTGTGTTATCTTTATACTTTTATAGGTGTAGCTTTTGGGCTTTCTTGGGCCTTTAAGGATTCATTTGCTTTCATATATACATTTGGGCCTTTTGCATTAATATGGACCTTATAGATTCAAACCGATTACGCTTATTCGGGTCTGGTTATTCGATTCAAAAAAATTATTCGAATATTAGGGTCAACCCGATTACTAAACAGGGTCAGGTGTCATATTGAAAATGTTAACCTAATTTAGGTTCGAGTTGACCCGTTCGACCTGAATTAGGTTTTTTTTTCTTTTTTAAAACCAATTTAATTATATATCAAAATTATAACAAACGAGAAGAAATGGTGCCCGCACGTTGCAGCGGGGCTATTTTTATGTGCTTATCGAAGATAATTCATAGTTGAGTCATCGAGCATTGTAAATGAGAGTGTACCAAATTCGTGCTTTCACATCAGATATTAGGGAAAAAATAATTATGTATTCATCTCGAACTAATTTTGTAAAGTGATATGAAGGAAAGATTTTGAGGATGTGTTTTTTTCTTCTTGTATTTAAAAAAACTACAAAGATACTTGACTTTACTTATGCACTAGATTAATTTTGTTATGACAATTCTCAAAAGGAGTCGATAACAATCAACAATGAACAAAATCCTACACCCAAATTTCTTGGTTCGTATCAGTGATCAACTCATTATCAGTTAGGCAAAAAGACAATTATTAATTATGATGCACTTTTTCTAATAATAAAATGTTAGGCGGTTAGGTTATTGGTTCAAGTCTGAGTGTGAGCTTGTGATCCATTAGGTTTAGGTTTTTGATGTTGCTTATTATTTAAGCTGTCTATTTATTATAAATAGACATGTTATCCTATATGTGTAATTCATTCAATCAATAATCTCTATTGTCTTACATATTAGTTGATATATTTGTATTATGCCCGTTAATATGGATGTTATTAGGCCTAAGCTCATAGTTTAGAATGTTCTCTTGTATCTTATATATAGATTGGTTGTTATCAATAATAGTCAAACAAATCAATTATTCTAATATGGTATCAGAGAAAAATCGATCCTCTCCTAATTTCCTCTCAAAGTTATCCTTCTCTTCTTCTATTTCCTCTTCTAATTTTCCTCTCAAAATTATCCTTCTCTTCTTCTATTTTCTAACCAGTTAAAAAAACAAACCGAAAGTTAAGACAGTGGAAGAAAGTAATTAGTACCATAATTCGTACCCCTCCTATCATTAATTGTTTGTGGTTGGGTTGTCTAGCAATATGTTAAAGCATCCAATACATCAGTTTGCGTTTAGGAGCGAGGTTTTAGGCGCAGCTTCGTGTGTGCTTCCCAGTGCTTTTAGTACTATGGCTAATCTAGATCCGACATGGAATATGGATACAGATGCATCATCTCATCTTAATTCACATACAAGTAATTTAAATACTGTTTATAATAAATGTTTATATCCATCTGTTTGTATTGGTGATGGTAAATCCATACCTGTTACCAACACCGACCATAGCATCTTACCTACCCTTAATCGTCCTTTATACTTACATAATGTTCTGGTCACCCCTAATATCATCAAAAATCTTATTTTTGTTCGTCAATTCACTAGAGATAATTATTATACTGTTGAATTTGATGCATTTGGTTTCTTAGTAAAGGATTTCTTAACCTGTCATATCCTTCTTAGATGTGATAGTTCGGGAGATCTTTACCCAGTTACATCGCCTTTTCCCACTCCTCATGCTTTGCTTTCTGTGAGTCCCAGTACGTTGCACCAACGCCTCGGGCATCCCGGTGAAGACGTACTACGTTCTCTTATGTCTCGTCAGTTTATTTCTTGTAATAAAGAGAAGTCCTCACATCTTTGTCATGTGTGCCAGCTTGGCAAACATGTGAGACTTCCGTTTGCTAGTTTAGATTCTATTGTTACTCGTTCTTTTGAGATTGCGCACTCTGATATTTAGACTTTTCCCATTGTTAGCTTTGATGGTTTTAAATTCTATGCGTTATTTCTTGATCACTATTCTTATTATTTGTGGATTATCTTCTGCGTACTAAATCCGAAGTTTTTCAGAAATTCCTACATTTTCGTTCTTATGTAAATAATCATTATAAGTGTGATATTGCGGCTTTTCAGTGTGGCAATCAAAAATCTTCACTTTTGATCAAAATGACACATACTCATAAATGAACATCAATACTTCATTTAAAACCACCATACCTTGTCTTTTGACTCATAAGACCATCCCTAAGACCTAAGGACCATCCCTTGCACCATACCATGTTCCTTTGACTAGTTTAACACCTTATATACATGTATACATAAGAGATATAACACATATGCTTTACACTTAACTAGAAAACCAAAACAAACTCTCCTTTTCCCATCTCTATATGCTACGGCATAACACAAGCACTCTACCAAACCTATATCAATTTTTATACAACCCATACACACCTATACACATCATTTCTAAGGTATTCCAAGAGATATCCCAAACATTGGCTAACTTTTTTTCAAGTATTAATCAAGAAAAGCAAGATTAGGGTTTTCTTAAGAAAATAAGGGTTTTCTTAAGTGCAAGCTTTGGTTTCTAGTCTAAACACGGGTTTAGCATTTGTTTCTCATCATCATCATACCTCATAAGGTCTACTTGAACTCTTTATGTTAATTCTTTATAGCTTAAATCACCATCTAGGATATTAAATTAAAAGAAGTTTTTAGATATTTAATCATAATGTACACTTTATATATCTTTATTATGATTAATGATATCATGTTAAAATGGTCACACAAGTTATTTACACTCTTGGTTAAGTATGAAAATGATTATGTATTAATTAGGGTTTACAAATTTCATATAATATGTTACAAGTAAAAGAAAGGCAAATGACTTATTAATATTAATTATGGACTTTTAATCATGTTATTAGAACACTAAAATAAAGTTATGTTGGAAGAAATACACTTGTACACTTATGGTTTATATGTAAAAAGTGACTAAGTATAAACTTGCGATAAAAAGGTTGATTATGAAAGTTAAGGGTTAAAAGTGTAATATGGACTTGGTAAATTTGGACATATGAGGACTATTATGGACACATGTACTCCAATATATATATGATATATAAGACTTGTGGTAAAATACAAAAGTGGTAAAGTAAAAAGAAAAAGGATAAAAAAGGACTTAACAAACGCAACCTAACTTGCAGTCCAAAATTCAAATTTTAACATACCATTTTATAATATTATAAGATAATACAAGTCCCGACGATTCCGAACAAAAAGTAAGAACTAGTTAAACGATAATAACGAAAACGTTAAGATAAAAACGAGTTATACGTAATAAACGAAGTCGAAAATGAATTTTTTATAAAACATTTTTATAAAAATTTTAAACAGCAAGTATTAATATTTTTAACAAATAATACATATTTTTAGGATTTCAAAATGATAAGAATCGTAATTTTTCAATTAATAACGAACGAGTTATGAATTTCGCGAGTTTACGACAATTAATACTTTTATAAAACTATTTTTATAAAAGTTACTATTCATGACAGAAAGTTATATTTTTGTAAACCTCATAAATATATAGAACTTTCAAATACGAGAACGTCCTCGAAAGAATCATTAAAAACGGAGCTATAACGAATAAAATACGACGTTTACGGGTTTTACGACAATTAAATCGATAAAAATATATATAAGGTCTGATGTGAACAGTAATTTTTACTGTTCACCAGTAGGTCCGAAATTCGAAAATGTCAATTTATGATAACTCGTCTTGATACGAAAAGATGGACGTAAGAAACGCGCGAAACGGATTAGAAACGAGAAAGTTACGCCATTTTTACCAAAGTATACTTATAAACATTTTTCGTTATAATTATGTTTTCACTAAAACGAGTAGACGGTGATGTAGCTATATAGAATCATACGTTGTATTAGTTATCAAAGTACTATATTACTAGGGAGTTTCATAATGATGAGGCCTCTTCGGGGTGGCGTATCGACGAGTTGCTGGATTTACGATTTAAAGTGTCCTAGCTCCTCATACGTTCACTACACGACCTCTTAATTATGATAGCCCGAACGATAGTATGATGAGCTATATATTAATCAAAGTGTTTAGTACTTATACGACCTATATTGGATTAGGTTGCATTCCGTCATTTCCGTGACGCATTTTCTATCGTGAATACTTGTTGATTTCCATTCACTCAAGGTGAGTTCATAGCCCCCTTTTTCTACAACTGTTTTACAAAATCTACGGGGTGAATTACATTGCTTGTTTTACTATTGGACACAAGTGTTTTTCAAAGTGTATGCTATCCAGATTACTGCCTGATTATTAATGCCTAAGTTACCTTATTGCCGTGAAGTCCCTATTTATCATGAACCGTCAATTGCTATTATAGTGAGCGCTAGTGTTATGGATAGATCTATCGGGACTGACAATCCCCACCTTTCCTTGGGTCACTAGTTTGATCAGGTGCATTTAACATTTAGAGGTGTCCGGGTGTTGGCAAGCATCCTATATTACTTTTGTGGGGCAATCCAATCTATTGATTGAAGTACGTTAAGGCTTCGGTGTCATGAGCTTAGTGCATTAATACCTGTTTTTAGACTACTGAATGTGTTTCAGAGTCTACTATTACTTCGATCTTGTGGTCCATCCTTTTTACTGATAAACCTATGATTTCACTCAACCTTTGTGTTGACTTTTAGCATGTAATTTCAGGTCCTAGAGTATGAAGATTGGACGGGAGCCGTGGCGGATATCAATGAAGACGGATTCTGTGTTTTATCTAAAGTTTATGCAACTTTTATTATCTTTAAAAACTTAAGTCATCTTTTGGTATTATGAAGCTTTTGTTTAATTAAGAATGTTTATGACTTTTAAAACTTATGGGACCTAATGTATGAACTCTGATATTTTGCTATGGCATCAAATGAAATCTTGTCTTAAACGTCCATTTATGGTCGTTTCCTATATCTTGATTGTTGTACTTTGAAGTAGCACCCCATTGTTACCATTCCGCTGCTACCTGATTTTGGGGGTGTTACAGATGGTACCAGAGCCAAGGTTATAGGGAACTGGGTCATTTTCAAAACCTAGTCTATAACCACAAAGTTTAAAGGTTTTCTTTTCTTTCATTTTTAAATACAGAATCCTTCATCGCTATCCGATATCCACGCGCGCGTATTCCCTGATCCTTACTTACTTTTCTGATTGTCATTATTGCATTATATATAATCTTATATATATAATACTTGGTTTAAATTCGATCTCTTACATCTATCTTTTGACATATCAATATCTATTTCTATCGATCAGTTATATAAATATCGACTATCCTGATAAATTTATGATTATTTATATCATTCTCCATTATTTACCATGTGCCATGTCTCTGCATACCGTTACAAATTCTCAACGAATTGTGTACTTGTGTTGCCAGAATCATGCCGCCCAGGAGATTTAAGAAGAAATCTGTTAGGAAGATAGTGGAAAAGCGTGTGGCCAAAGCCATTGAAAAATACGAAAAGACTAGAGCTGACTCAAACAATACTGGTGGATCCGGATCAACAAATACTGGAGGAACTAATGTACCAGAGATGCACGGATGTTCGTATAAGACATTTATGAATGGCAAGCCTCACTCTTTCAAGGAGACTGAAGGTGTAGTCGGACTGAAACGTTGGTTCGAAAAGATGGAGCAAGTGTTTGAGATTTGCAAATATGCTGAAAATGACAAAGTGAAGTTTGCTATGTGCACGTTCGAGGGTCGTGCTCTTACCTGGTGGAACAGAAATGTTCAGACTTTAGGACTTGCTAATGCTAATCAGATCCCCTAGAGCAACGTAAAAGCTATGATGACCACTGAATACTGCCCAGCAACTGAAATCCAAAGGATGGAACAAGAGCTTTGAACTCTGACTCTAAAAGGAGATGACATCGAGGCATACAACAATCGTTTCTATGAGCTGGCCTTGATGTGTCCTGAATTGGTGCCCACTGAAAAGAAGAGGATTGAGAAGTATGTTCGTGGTTTTCCTGAAAGAATCAAAGGAAATATCACTTCTTCAAAACCTGCAACTCTGCATGAGGCAATCAACATGGCCCGTGAACTGGTCGAGCAATCAGTTCAGGGTAGGGCTGCAAGAATTAGGGAAAGCAATAAAAGGAAATGGGAAGACAACCAGAAAAATAACTACAACAATAACCACAACAGCAACAATAACCACAACAACAACAATAACCGCAACTGAAACAACAATCATCACCAACAACAAAACAGGAGACCAGAAACTGTCAGGGCATATGCTGCAGCCCCAGCTGGAGGAAAGATTTATGCTGGAAATTTACCAAAATGCAACCAGTACAACTTACATCATCATGGACCGTGTCCTTAAAAGTGCCAGAGATGTCAAAGAATAGGTCACATGGAGAAGGATTGTAGAGTTAGGCTTCAGGGTGCAGGTAATGACTTCCTGCAGAATGTGACATGTTTCGGGTGTGGTGAGAAAGGACATTTCAAGGACAAGTGTTCAAAAGCAGGTGATTCGTTCAATAGTATATATATATATATATTATAAAGGCAAATCCAAACCAATTTCCTTTGACCAAGGCAAGAAGTCAAAATTCCCTAAATAATATATATATGTAACCGGAAGTTTGATTTCCCGGGTCGTCATGTCCCAACGAGGCGTGAATAGAAAATCGAATGATGAATTGATAATCGATGTTTGAATATGACAAGGATATGATTGGGCACTAAACCTAATAAGCAAATGCACACAAGGATAAGCAAGGAAAATAAGTTAGAACAGGCATAAGAGCTAGAAATGGTAAAAACACTTAATTTTAGTTCCGCTTAAAGAGTTCGTAAATGGTTCCATCTTTATGCGCAAGTGTTCACTAGTTTCCCTGAGGCTATGCATGTGATGACATTATTTACATATACTATTGATTTATGGAATACTAACATTATAATTAGATATAGATGTGGGGGTCTTTTCTAAAACTGTTAGGGAATAGATGCCATTGTGATTTGAAATTTAAACAAGACTTAGCATGTGAATGATTTCAAAGGTGGATAGTGACACCGGATGTAAGAAATGTAATGAGTAGGTGTTGGTTGCTTATTTTGAATTTTTCTATGATAGAAACTAATATGCATTTGTAGATTGAGTTTTGAGGAAAAGAAACGTCAAGATATAATTGTTTATTAGTAAAATTTGAATATTAGGTCCAATTTATAGTTTAAATTATTGAATATGACGGGTTCACAAAATAAATATAGTCGTGCGACTTTTTTTCGCAAAGCGTGAAAGATATGATTTTTATCGCTACGCGATTTCTAAAGTACCCCTTCTTGATCCGTAAACAAAATGACGATTTATACGCGCTATTATAATTCTCGATAGCGTAAAATATTGTATGTCGCTTGAAGGATAACTTTTTTATATTGGAAAGTAATGGTAAATTTGCAAACTTGTCATGCAGTACATAGGCTCTTAATAAAATGAAAAAGGAGTTCAACATTTTTCGAGTTGCTACATTTTTTCGGACTTAAAATGCAAATCATTTCATGCAAGGGGGTATATATTGTAAATTCTTGAAACTTATAAACTAGAGGGGCCAAAACTGTAGTTACTCTAAAGTTAAACCACAAGGGTCTGTTTTTCCATATTTCAAAGTTAAAGGTTTAAATGTTTAAAAATTATATATAAAGGGTCAAATTTGTAAATTAATATATACAAATGGTATATATTATCATTTTTGTATTCTTAAAGGTATAAAATGTAATATTTTTATATTAATTATAAAAATATATTTAAATATTATAAGACTCGATTTTATTAAAGCCCGACATATTTGTTGTTATCATTCGTCGATCGTGAATGGGCTAAGCAAATTTTTTTTATGTTATTGTATCACCCGAATTTATGTTATAGTATAGCAAAAAAAAAATTGTATCGCTCGAATTTTTTTTGTATCTCCCGAATTTTTTTTTATCACCCGAATTTTTTTTGTATCAATCAATTTCTCTACCCAAGCACATGTCGCTAAAAAAACACATTTCGCTCGAAGTTTTGAGCGAAATCCTTTTTTTTTAAATTGATACCCAGCCGACACGTGTAATGTCGCTCAACTTTTTAAATATCACTCGAATTATTGATCGACATGTTTGGCCGGTTTGGTAATTCCCGTAAACTTGTCCTCTGCGTGAAAAGAGTTTCAAAATATGTCCGGTTTGATAATTTTCGCTTATATGTACTGGAAGAGCAATGGTGCATGCATCCACAAAAGCGTGAACAATGACAGCATTAATAAATAAAACTTATAGGTACCTATGAACCATAGCCACATAAGATACCACCTAAGAGCGTGAGGTATCGTGAAGAGCTTTTGCTCTTTGTTTTTGCCCCCGTTGTGTGCGACGTCCGCTCCTCCCACTTCAAAATACCTTTTCATTCGTAACATACAATCAACCTCTTCATTTTGGCCTATCACCCATAATTTTATTCTTTTTCATTTTTCACACAAACTTAATTCATTTCATTAAAATTAACGTAAACGTACGAAATTAATAAAAACATAAACAAAATTAAAAACTTTTTATTCATAGATTAAAAACATTAAATAATAATAAAAATATTACATAACACAAGCTATTACATAATAATGTTAAAGTAATGCATTACCACTGCCACTTCAAGGAACCGTATTTTTACGGAAAACCTTAACCACATTTCTCATTGTAATGTTAAGGTAATGCATTGATGGTTTAGGAGAAAAAACTGAAACATTAGCAAGTATTAAAGCAACTCCTACAGTAATATCATTTCTATAACCACCCTCATCAATGACTTTGTGATGTATTGTTCCAAGTATTGTACCTGAGAGATCTTTCATAGTCACTATGAGATCGCCAATCACATTCGGATAACAAGACTTGACTATTGCAACAACTTGGTCAAGTTTCCCATTCTTGAGAAAGTTCTCGATGTCTCCTAAACACCCACTCACAATGCCACCGTTAGTGTTTACATATTCAGTGGCGCTAACTCACGATCCACTCTTAAAATCCTCATCCTCACCCACATCCTCAACCACTTTCTTCATATATTCTTGTGTCGACATTACAGTCCCATCCCAACCAAGAAGAATATCCCTTTGTTTAAGCAGCTTGGCTGCTTGAACAATACCCGCAGGACTGGGTATTATCCTAACTGGCTTTTGATTTGGAGTGGATGTTTCAGCACGTGTGCTGCTACAGGGAGTAAGAACGGGCGTTAATCGGAGATCGAAATCATTTATATCAAGACTGAGTTCTCATTGATCATTTTCGTTATTGAGATTGGAATCTATTTGAGAGAGTTGGATAAGAAGTTGCGTGAGAAAATAAATGATGGTAAAGGGGTATTTATAAGAGAAAAGTATCCGTTGAAATTTAAAACATTATATTTAAAACAACAAAATTAAAATAGTTTCTAGATTATTAATCTGACTCGTATTCTAAATCATATTTCACCTCAAATTCCAACAAGAATAACTCATCATCAGCTTGTTTTTGCCTAATTCTCTCATCTCATTCTTTTTCAGCCCTTGCTTCTTCTTTTAATGTTTCTCTTAATGCTTCTTCATCTAGATGTAGTTGATGTAGCTTTTTCTCAGTAAGATATCCATCACCTATCTCATGGGTTTGTGATGACGAACCACCCATATAGGTTTGTGAGCCATAGTTGTATTTTTTCCCGTAGCCAAATTAATTTAGCATTCATTTTTTTTAGAACGACAACTATTATAAAATCAACTAGCAAAAAGCTAGAAAAAGAATTACAAAGAGATCAAATAGGGGTGTTGCAACCAACTATCTCAACTAAAAGTACAATTACATGGACGGAATCAGGAGTAATGCTTGTCTTACCAGCAGATCCAGGCTTATGGTCAATGTAAACTTATATAAGCTTATATGTGGGCTTATGTGCTTATTTGATTTTGGCTTATATTTCATAAGCCCCATATTTTCCGGCTTATTTTGAGACTTATCGGCTATAAACTTATATAAGCCCAGACGAATCAAAATAAGTCGGAAAATTAAAGCTTATGAAATAAAGCCGAAAAACAATAAAAATAGCTCATAAGCCACGTAATAAGCTTAAACAAAAATATAACATGTCACATTAACTTTAGTGTCCCTGTTACATATTAGATATACTAGTCAATTAGTTAAAATAATAACTGAAAAACTGATTGTTTGTTATACTATCAATTTCCAGGGCCAAAATCCTGTATTTCCTCGAATTCTAGGACACGAGGCTGGAGGGTATGTTCGATCTGAAGCGTTTTGTAATCATACCGATCTATACATAATCTAATATATAATTTTATTTGATAGCTATTGTTGGAGAGTGTTGGGGAAGGAGTGGACTGATCTTCAGGCCAGGGGATCATGTTCTGCTTTTTTTACGGTAGAATGTAATGATGTGCTCATTGCAAGTCTGAGGAGAGCAACATGTGTGATCTACTGAGGATCAACACGGATCGTGGAGTCATGATTAATGATGAGAAATCTCGGTTTTCAATCAATGGAAAGCCCATTTTCCATTTTGTTGGAACTTCTACTTAGTCGAGTATGACGGAGTCCGTGTCATGTTGGAAGGGTCTTGTCGAAAATCAACCCTAAAAGCCCCTTATGGACAAAGTTGCGTCTTAAGTATGGCGGGATCTCCACAGGTACAAAATAAGGGACGGCAATTTTCAATTTTGTTGCATTTATCGACGTTGTTAATGTTGTCTTGACCTATGTAATTTGTGTGTTTTTAGGTCTAGGTGCTACTTTAAATGTTGCAAAACCCAAAAAGGGCTCTTCTGTAGCGGTTTTTGGACTAGGAGCTGTGGGACTTGCTGTGAGTAATTATATACTAACATCTGTATAAATGTTGCATATTTTAAACTTTAATGATGCTAATATTAAATTATTTGCGATCAGGGCTGCTGAAGGGGTGCACGAATGCTGGGTCAATCAAGGATCATTCGTGTGTTGATCTCAATGCCAACCGGTTTGAACTTGGTAAGTTGTAACACAAATTTAAAGATTTATCAAAGTAATGATATTTCTGGAAAACTAATACCTAGTAATAAATTTCTTTGTTTTAACAGCAAAGAAATTTGGGGTGACCGAGTTTGTGAACCCAAAAGACTACAAGAAACCGGTACAAGAAGTGATTGCGGAAATGACTAATGGTGGAGTTGATAGGAGCGTTTTGAATTACCAGCCATATTGATGCAAGATCTCTGCTTTCGAATGTGGTCATGATGTATGATGTTTTACCTTTTAAATGCTTCTAGTTGTCTATTTTATAAATATTTGTTTGTATTGTCTAACAAGGATAAAAAAAACAATTGTGAGTATACAGGGCTGGGGTGTTGCTGTTCTTGTGGGAGTTCCACATAAAGATGCCGTTTTCAAGACAAGTCCTCTAAATCTCTTGAACGAACGGACTCTCAAGGGCACCTTTTTTGGAAATTATAAACCTCGTTCTGATATTCCTTCTGTGGTAGAAAAGTATATGAACAAGGTAATTAGCCCTTAACTTTTCAATTCTCAACAAAAAGAAAATGCTAATTAAAAGTCTATGATCGGAAACATAACAGTTTTTGGTTAATTTGTTGCAGGAACTTGAGCTGGAGAAGTTCATAACACATGAAGTGCCATTTTCCGAGATCAATAAGGCGTTTGATTTGATGCTTAAAGGTGAAGGTCTTCGTTGCATCATTCGCATGGGTGAATAGATAGAAGGCCAAGATAATCAAGGTGATGTATAGTAGTGTGCAAGAGAGAGGCTGTGTTTGTTTTCCCTGATAAAATAATATAGTATAATCTGAAATTTATATATCTTTGATCTTATGGTCATTACTTGTATTAATGTTGTTGGCTTGGAATGCCTTTGTAGTCTTTCCTATCGCGCTCTCAATATAATTTTTTCTTTCTTGGTATCTAGTTTCCTACCTTTCAGATATTTTCGGTTTGTCTATTTAGAATGCCTTTGAACAACTTTATATGTCTTGCTAAAAAAAAAAAAAAACCTCTATATGTACTGGAAGAGCAATGTGTGCGACGTCAGCTCCTCCCGCTTCAAAATACCTTTTCATTCGTAACATACAATCAACCTCTTCATTTTGGCCTCATCACCCATAGTTTTATTCTTTTTCATTTTTCACACAAACTTAATTCATTTCATTAAAATTAACGTAAACGTACGAAATTTATAAAAACATAAACAAAATTAAAAACTTTTTATTCATAGATTAAAAACATTAAATAATTATAAAAATATTACATAACATAAGCTATTACATAATAATGTTAAAGTAATGCATTACCACTGCCACTTCAAGGAACCGTATTTTTACGGAAAACCTTAACCACATTTCTCATTGTAATGTTATTTTGAGTTTTCATCGCCCTCAATAGCCCACTGAATCTTAGCCTTTTGCATATAGTCACGAGCGTCGGAAGACTTAATATCATGTAATTTTTTTAATAAATCTAACCGCGTCAGAAGAATATCATCATTTACGCCCCCTTGATCAATAACTTTGTCAATATGACACAGCTTGGAACGGAGATCCACAAGACGACCAGATTGATTCTTTTTGCAATCATTAACCCATGAACGTATCTCCTTTTTCAGGATTTGTAATTTCTTCTTGAATCGAACCATCTTATTATTATCATCAAGATCAATATTATTCCAAGTTTCCGACACCATTTGATCGAAGCCCTGTAAACTAAACCAAGAGTGGTAAACCCGAAAAGGGGAAGGCCCATAATCAGTGACCACTTCCCGAAGTAAGATTGGTCTATGATCCGAGAGGTGCCTATCAAGACAAATACCCGAGAGATGAGGGAATAAAGAGAGTAAACCATCCGAAACAAAAAAACGATCTAATTTACTCATTTTCTTAGCCGACTGAAGAGACCAAGTAAAAGAGTACCCTTCCAATTGGATTTCAACGAGCCCCGAGTTTGATATAAAACTATTAAATTCATTAGCACCTTGCGCATTGTACACTGAACCCAAACGATCCTCCATGCATCTAACTTCATTAAAATCGCCCATAACCATACAATGACCATCTCAACGGCTGATAAGGGACGAAATGTAGCTCCATAGCGAACGCTTGCTAGTGATAGACTGAGGGGCATATATAGACACCACAAGTAACTTCGCCTGATTAGAAACCCATGACCCATATAAAGCAACAAAATTGTCCGAGACAACATGATGCTCTTTACGGAAAACACTTGGATCCCATATACATAAAATACCACCAGAATTCCCAACTGCTTCGCTAATAGTATACTCGAACTTATAGTTACCCCATAACACTTTAACATCCATATCAGAAATACAATCTAACTTGGTTTCTTGAACAGAAAGGAAATTCACCTTGTGTTTATTGTTTAACTCCTTAATCTAATCTTTCTTAGACTTGGATCCTAGGCCTTGAACGTTTAAAGATAAACAATTCATTGGAAACATAGAAAGATTCAGCTCGTAATCTTTATCAGATTCTTCTTTAAAGAAAGTGTCGATCAAAGCACGACTCTCTTGTGGAATGCCATTACATTTCTCGTATGCTTTTCTAAGATTGTCTTTAGCTGTGCATGCATTGTCAAATTGCAAGGCTAAATCCAGAATCGCTTTCTCACGAATGAAATCTTCGTCAATTAGTTTTTGAACCAAAACTAGGATTTCATCGTCGGTATGTGGAACCGAACAAGCCATTTAAAAAAGTTGATGAAAGTGTATATAAAAATTGTGTATAAATTGGTGAAATGAGTGGGTATTTATAGTGTTAAATTATTATTTTTTTTAAAAAGTTTTTTTTAATAATGGATACATTTTCAAATGTAAAAGTGGGTATATGTTTTTTGTCCTCTTTTTGCTCACACACACGACGAAAATCAAAAAAATGAAAACAGCGAGGCTTTCTGGTATAGTGGCGAGCAGTGGCGAGCTGCCACATAAGAATGGCGATGTGAGCTCGCCACCATATCCCATGCTCTAATACAATGTTGAATGTATTATTGAAGTTATTTTATTTTTATACCTTCCTGATTCTTTGTAACATTAGTAAGCTCAAATCTATCACACCACACAAAACACACCTCTCTTCTATCACACATTTTTGAACATATTATTATAGAACACCTTTTGAACCAAACATACTATACTCTATACTAAATGTTGATTTCCTTATACTCACAAAATGAACAGTAACATTATTTTAATCTACTTAATAATATTTTAATCCCTCACATTATATTATATTACTTCATCCGTCCCATATTAAGTGTCCAGTTTGACTTTTCAAAGTCTTCTATCATCAACTTTGACCGTAAATATATTTCTTTGTATTATATAATATTAATAAAAATTATACCAATAAAAAATAATTCAAAACTCTATCCATTCATATGTTTTGCATCAAATATCATATAACATAAGAAGAAATAATTAAGGTCAAAGTTGAAGAAAAAAGACTTAAAAAGTCAAACTGGACACTTAATATGAGACGGATGTAGTATATTCTAAAACTCAGGGTGCGTTTGGTTTACAAATGGTATCGGAATTGGATTCGGATTTAGATTTGGTATGAAAGAAAGTGATGTAAAAGAAAATTAATAATTAATTAAATTATATATTTATTTATATATAAAATGAGTTGTTATATATTATTTTTAAATAAAAAAATTAAGAAACAAGACTATTAATGAATTTATGTGTGGTTGATATTATTTTGAAAATAATTGGTGAAATGTGATTGGTTGGAATCACTTGAAAGTGGTCACTGGGACTGGATTGGATCTTTCATTCTATGCCCTTGTGTCAGAAAACCAAAATGGTACCAAACAATGTATTTAAGATTTTTTTCAATCCAAACCCATCTATACCCATCAACCAAATGGGCCATCATTTTTATTAACCACATCAAGCAACGTGTTCATCCTCTTATTACAAATATACACATTAGGTGAAGAAAACGGCGCCGTTTTGCCTTTGCTACAGTAACGGGCTCCCCCATTTTGGGCCAGCCCAAATTTTTTTTTTTTATAATTTGTATGCACAAAGTAGGAGTTAAAAAAAATATTACAAAAGTTCTTATTTATTCAGATAAAAAAAATACCCGCGGAAACATCTTCGATACCTAATAACTTTAAAATAACCGATATGGTCACAAACGTACAACCCATTATATTAAAAAAAAACCTTATAGCAAAAAAAAACAACACTTTAAACATGAGGCCCAACACATAAGCCATATAAAAAAAATTACTACAAAACGTAGTCGTTTTGACTGTGGGCCGTTTGCTACAGTAACGGGCTCCCCCATTTTGGGCCACCCGATTTTGGTGTTTTTTTTTTTTAATTTGTATGCACAAAGTAGGAGTTAAAAAAAAATATTACAAAATTTATTCAGATAAAAAAATACCCGCGGAAATATCTTCGATACCTAATAACTTTAAAATAACCGATATGGTCACAAACGTACAACCCATTATATTAAAAAAAAACCATAAGTTTTGACTTTGCTACAGTAACGGGCTCCCCCATTTTGGGCCAGCCCAATTTTTTTTATTTTTTATTTTTAATTTGTATGCACAAAGCAGGAGTTAAAAAAAATATTACAAAAGTTCTGATTTATTCAGATAAAAAAAATACCCGCGGAAACATCTTCGATACCTAATAACTTTAAAATAACCGATATGGTCACAAACGTACAACCCATTATATTAAAAAAAACTCATATAGCAAAAAAAAACAACACTTTAAACATGAGGCCCAACACATAAGCCATATAAAAAAAATTACTACAAAAACGCAGTCGTTTTGACTGTGGGCCGTTTGCTACAGTAACGGGCTCCCCCATTTTGGGCCAGCCCGATTTTGGTTTTTTTTTTTTTTAATTTGTATGCACAAAGTAGGAGTTAAAAAAAATATTACAAAAGTTCCGATTTATTCAGATAAAAAAAATACCCGCGGAAATATCTTCGATACCTAATAACTTTAAAATAACCGATATGGTCACAAACGTACAACCCATTATATTAAAAAAAAAACCCATATAGCAAAAAAAAACACTTTAAACATGAGGCCCAACACATAAGCCATATAAATTTATTTTTTTACAAATATACACATTTGTCGACAAACTAGCCTAAAATTCGCATAAAATGTGGCCCAAAGTAAAAAAAAATACAAAACGGTCCCTCAACTTTTAACTATTTACGATTTTCTTACAAAAAAAATCCCGTAAAAAAATTAACAAAAAAAACACGTCAAGTTTTTATTGTTCACAACTTTTTTACATTCATCGGCCCACAAAAAAAGATATCGAACCGTCCCAAAAAAAGAAAATATTCGGGAAAAAATTAACCCGTCCCAACGCAAAAAAAAATTGATGATGCATGCGGGCGACGAGCGAGGCGATCAGATAAATATAACGTATTGCCTATATTTTGGATTATTTCAATATTACGTTTAATATTGGGGTGTAATGATTCCTTCTAGTTGTTATATTCGGAAAAAATTAACCGTCCCAACGCAAAAATTTTTTTTTCCCTAAATCGGTACAAAAAAAGGAAATATCTCGTAAAAACTAGCCAAAAAAAATAATTCAAAAATACTTAAAATCTCTGGCCGCAAATAAAAACTAAATAAAATTAGAAAACCGACCCTCAACCTTTTTAACTATTTACGATTTCTTACACAAAAATTCCCTGTAAAAAAATTCAAAACCGTCCCAAAAAAAGAAGAAAATATTTGGCGGAAAAATTAGCCCGTCCCAACCCGCAAATTGTTTTTTTTTCCACCGAATCACATTAAAAAACAAAGAAAATATTAACAAATTAGCCCTGCCATAACGCTCATCGCCCAAAAAAAAAAACCCCCCGAAACGTAAAAAAAAATATTATTCGGGAAAAAATTAGCCCCGCCGCAACGCGCGGGTTCTTTTGCTTGTATATACACATTCAAAGTTGAAAACGACGTCGTTTTTGACCGCCTTGCTACAGTGCTACAGTAACCGGCCCACTGGGCCGGCCCATTTGACTTTTTTTTTTAATTTTTATTTCTATAACTAGGCAACTTAAAAAAAAAAAATTGTACAGTACAAAATTACAAAAGTACTTATTTATTCAGACGTTTTGAACCGCTTGCTACAGTGCTACAGTACCGGCCCATTTGACTTTTTTTTTTCTATTCATATAACTAGGCAACTTAAAAAAAAAAATTTTGTTCAGTACAAAATTACAAAAGTATTTATTTATTCAGATAAAAAAAATAACGCCCCACATCAACGCGCGACCAATGCTTAAAAAAACACCAATATCTATGATAAAATAAACACTGCCCCGCAGCAACGCGCGGGCAACTATGCTTGTTAATAAACAAAAGTTGTTGGAAAATGAGAAGTTTTCAGAAAAGTTTCCTAAGAAACACATAGAAAATAGAAAACGTGTTCAAAATGAATATTTTCTGAAAAATTTCTATCCAAACCAGAAAACTTGTTTTCTAGGCCCAAACCTTTAATACATCTTAATTGGGGGAAGCATTAAAGCTTTCATCTCCCCAATAAAAGGCTAATAAGAAAAATTAAGAAAACTTTTTTCAACTAAACGCACCCAAAGGTTTTGTTAATGACACCATTTAACGTTGTCAATAAAATTTAGTTTTATTCATCAAGAATTGTACTGCATAGTTGATTTATCAAATGATTATTAATAAATGTGTTGGGTATTTTCTTAGTCCATGAGGATTAAGAGCCCAACACATTAGGGCCCATCTTGGGTCCATTTAGTCCTTATTTATGGCATCCTTATGCTCATTATAAAGTGTGAAAAAACAAGAGAGAAAAGAGTAAGAAAAGAAAAAAAGAAGATTTTCGGAGTTCTTATCACCCAAAACTCAGCAGCAGTGTTTCGTCGATCCCCGGAGTTTGCACCGTCGGATCGTCACGATATTTGGACTGAAGATTCCTTGCATATAAAGGAATGTTTTGACCGTTGGGATCTTGATTTTGAGGCCTGGAAGTTCTGTTTCTTATCCGGGTAGATTGCAAGTTGTTTGATGATATTCTTCCTTTCTTGTTCTTTGTTGTTGCCATATATCTTGATATTGATTCCAAGATTATGATGATTGTTGTATGCCTCTAGTGTTATCTAAAGAAGACTTTGTGTACCTCTCTTGCTTGATAGTGGATTTAAGCGGCACTAGGTGTCCCGTGGTTTTTACCCACTTTGGGGTTTTCCACGCTAAAAGCTTGGTGTTCTTGGTGTGTGTTTGATTATCTTTAATACCTGCTGATTTGGTTGATTTGATATTGTTTGGGGGCTGGTTAGAGTTGCTTTTAGTTTGCCTTATTTGTTTACTTCCTCATAGGTTCATACGGGTTTGGGTAAGTGCTGTCAAACGAAGGTTTTGCTTCCGCATTTGTGTTTATACCGTTGTGACCCATTGCACTTTACCCGTCAAATTGGTATCAGAGCTGTAGGCTCTTGGTTGGGGACTTACCTGTTTGAACGATGGAAGCTAATACAAGTAGGATGGTTAATTTGAATGGTTCTAATTATCATGTTTGGAAAGGGAAGATGGAAGATCTCCTTTATGTGAAAGACTACTACTTGCCTGTTTTTAGTACTGAGAAACCTGAGAACAAAACAGATGCAGAATGGACTATTTTGCATAGACAGGTTTGTGGTTATATTAGGCAGTGGGTTGATGATAATGTTTTGAACCATATTTGTGAGGAGACGCATGCTCGTACTCTTTGGAACAAACTTGAACAGTTATATGCTCGAAAAACTGGAAACAACAAGTTGTTCTTAATCAAGCAAATGATGAGATTAAAGTATACTGATGGGTCCCCTGTTACCGATCACTTAAATGTGTTTCAGGGTATTATAAATCAGCTTGCAGGTATGGGTATCAAGTTTGAAGATGAGATTCAAGGCTTGTGGCTTCTTGGTACTTTACCGGATACTTGGGAAACTTTTAGGACATCCTTGTCCAACTCTGCACCAGATGGTGTTATCACCATGGAATTGGCTAAAGGTAGTATTTTGAATGAAGAGATGAGAAGAAAGTCACAAGGTTCCTCTTCACATTCAGATGTCTTGGTCACAGAAAGGCAGGGGAGAAGTAAAAGTAGAGGCCCGAGTAACAGAGGTAATCATCGTAGCAGTTCTAGCAAAGGAAAATTTGCTGATGTTGAATGTTATCACTGCCACAAGAAAGGACACACAATGAAGTTCTGCAGACAGTTGAAAAAGGAGAACAAGAAGAAAAACTACAATAATCAGAAGAACAAGCACAAGAAAGATGATGATGGTGATGACAGTACTGAAGTAAATACCACCACAGATGAGTTCTTTGTTTGTTCAGATTATGATATGGTTAACCTTGCTCATGATGATTCGAGTTGGATTCTTGATAGTGGTGCTACGTGTCATGTTGCAACACGAAAAGAATATTTTTCATCTTACACACCAGGTGATTTCGGTGTTGTTAGGATGGGTAATACTGGGCTATCTAGGATTGCTGGTATTGGAGATATTTGTTTGAAGTTTGACACAGGGATGGAATTGGTTTTGCATAATGTGAAACATGTCCCGGATATGAGACTCAATATTATCTCAACAGGTCTTCTTGATGAAGATGGTTACCACAACAGTTCTGGTAATGGCTTGTGGAAAGTGACTCTCGGATCATTGATTGTTGCAAGAGGGAAAAGGGAATCCAAGTTATACATGACACATCCGAAGATCTCCAAGAGCATTGTCAATGCTATAGACAATGATGATATGACCGAGTTATGGCATAAGAGACTTGGTCACATGAGTGAAAAAGGGATGTCTATTCTTTCTAAGAAGAATGTGTTATCCGGTGTGCATGATATTAACCTGAAGAAGTGCTCTCACTGTTTGGCAGGAAAGCAGACTAGACGTGCTTTTAAGAGTCGTCCTTCTTTTAGGACGGAGAACATACTTGATCTGGTACATTCCGATGTTTGTGGTCCCATGAAGACTAAGACACTTGGTGGGTGTTCGTATTTTGTCACTTTCATCGATGATCATTCAAGGAAGGTTTGGGTATACACCTTGAAGACTAAAGATCAAGTATTGGATGTGTTTAAGCAGTTTCATGCTTTAGTTGAGAGGCAGACAGGGAAGAAACTTAAATGTATTCGAAGTGATAATGGAGGTGAATACATTGGCCCCTTTGACGCGTATTGTAGAGAGCATGGAATTCAGCATCAAAAGACTCCACCGAAGACACCGCAATTGAATGGCTTGGCAGAGCGGATGAATAGAACCTTGGTTGAGAGAGTCAGATGTTTGCTTTCACATGCAGGGTTGCCTGCTTCTTTTTGGGGTGAGGCTTTGAATACGGCGGTACATGTTATTAATTTAACCCCTTGTGTTCCTTTGCGTTTTGATGTTCCTGACAGGGTTTGGAGCGGCAAAGATGTTTCATACCATCATTTACGAGTCTTTGGATGTAAGGCATCTGTGCATATTCCCAAAGATGAAAGATCAAAGCTTGATGTGAAGAATAAGCCATGTGTGTTCCTCGGGTATGGTCAAGATGAACTTGGGTACAGGTTGTATGACCCAGTACAAAAGAAACTTGTTCGCAGCCGAGATGTAGAGTTTGACGAAGATCAAACTTTGAAAGATGTTGAGAAGACTGAGAAGGAGACAATTCCTCAACATAATGATGATCCTATTGACTTAGATCCGGTTCCTCCAAAACATTTTGATGCACAGTTTGGAGATGATATTCAGAATGATGAAGAACAAAATGATGAAGAACATGGTGCTGATGATGTTGATGCTCAAGAGCAACCAAACCTAGATGAAGACGTTCATCCTGAGTTGCCAGTGCCTATGCCACCATTTGTTCCACTTAGGCGGTCCACTAGAGATCATCATCCTTCCACACGCTATTCTGCAAATGAGTATGTTTTACTCACTGATGGGGGAGAGCCCGAGTGTTATGCAGAAGCTATGGAAGATGAACACAAGAAAGAATGGTTTGATGCCATGCAAGATGAGATGAAATCCTTGTATGAGAACAATACCTTTGAGTTGACGAAGTTGCCTAAGGGCAAGAGAGCTTTGAAAAACAAATGGGTTTACAAATTGAAGACTGAAGAGTATACTCCTAGACCGAGGTACAAGGCCAGATTGGTGGTTAAAGGTTTCAGTCAGAAGAAAGGTATTGATTTTGATGAGATTTTCTCTCCAGTCGTGAAGATGGGATCTATTCGAGTTGTTCTTGGTTTGGCGGCTAGCCTCGATCTTGAGGTGGAGCAAATGGATGTCAAGACAGCTTTCCTTCATGGTGATCTGGATAAAGAAATCTATATGGAACAACCTGAAGGGTTTCAGGTTAAGGGGAAGGAAGACTACGTGTGTAGACTTCAGAAGAGTTTGTATGGGTTGAAGCAAGCACCGAGACAGTGGTACAAGAAGTTTGAGTCGGTTATAGGGAAGCAAGGCTTCCGAAAGACTTTTTCTGATCATTGTGTTTTCTTTCAGAGGTTTGGTGATGATGACTTCATCATCTTATTGCTATATGTTGATGATATGCTGATTGTTGGCAAGAACATTGGAAGAATTGCCCAATTGAAGCAAGATTTGAGCAAATCCTTTGCTATGAAAGACTTGGGGCCAGCAAAACAAATCCTTGGCATTCGGATTTTCCGAGATAGAGGTGCCAAGAAGTTGCATATATCACAACAGCAATACTTTGAGAAGGTGCTAAAATGGTTAGTTCCCCTCTAACTCCCAACTTTAAGCTTACTGATAAGGATTGTCCTTCTTCTAAGAAGAATATTGAAAAGATGGATAGAGTTCCATATGCCTCAGCGTTGGGTAGCTTAATTATGAAATGGTTGTGTAAAAGGCCGGATTTAAGCTCAGGCGGTTTAGGTGATTCTGGTCTGCTCCGGTCAAATCCTGGTAAAACATTGGGAAGCGGTTAAAAGGATAATTCCGATATCTGCAGGTACTTCCAATTGGGTTATCACATTTGGAAATGGGAAACCCATGCTTGTTGGTTACACAGACTCAGATTTGGCTAGAAATAAGGACAACATGAAGTCAACTTCTGGATATTTGATGACCTTTGTAGGGGGAGCTGTTTCATGGCAATCAAGTTTGCAAAAGTGTGTGGTCTTGTCTACAACAGAGGCTGAGTATGTGGCAGCAATGGAAGCGCGCAAAGCACTATTGTGGTTGAAAATGTTTTTGCAATAACTTGGTTTCAAGCAACAACGTTATGCGGTTCTTTGTGACAATCAAAGTACTATTTACCTTGCTAAGAATTCGATGTTTCATAAAAGAACAAAAGATATTGATATCTGGTATCATTGTTATTAGAGATACTATTGAAGATGGTATGTTGAACAAAAAAAGTTTATATGGATGATAATGCTATCCGATATGTTGAACGAATGGCTGTAGCAAGAGAGAAAAGATAAAGATCAGTTGCTATCGTTCGCCGGGATGGCAACACATCTCATAACAAAAAATGGGGGAGATTTGTTGGATCTTTTTCTTAGTCCATAGGATTAAAATGCCCAACATCATGGTGCCCATCTAGGGTCCATTTAGTTCTTACTAATGGGCATCCTAATGGGTCATTATAAAGGAGAAAAAACAAGAGAAGAAGAAGTAAGAAAAGAAAAAATAGGTTTTTCGTGGAGTAATTAACACCCCACAAACCAGCAGCATGCTTCGTCGATCCCGGAATTTGCAACCGTCGGATCGTCATGATTTTTAGACTGATGCTTCCTTACATATAAAGAAGGTTTTTGACCGTTGAGGACTTGATTTTGAGGCCTGAAGTTCTGTTACTACCCGAGCAGATGGCAAGTTGTTGTGATATTCTCCTTTCTAGATCTTAGTTTGTTGCCATATATCCATGATATAGATTCTAAGATAATGATGATTATGTATGGTCCCTCTAGTGTTTATCTAGAGAAGACTTTGTGTACCTCTCTTGCTTGATAGTGGATTTAAGCGGCACTAGGTGTCCCGTGGTTTTTACCCACTTTGGGGTTTTCCATGCTAAAAGCTTGGTGTTCTTGGTGTGTGTTTGATTATCTTTAATACCTGCTGATTTGGTTGATTTGATATTGTTTGGGGGCTGGTTAGAGTTGCTTTTAGTTTGCCTTATTTGTTTACTTCCTCATAGGTTTATACGGGTTTGGGTAAGTGCTGTCAAACGAAGGTTTTGCTTCTGCATTTGTGTTTATACCGTTGTGACCCATTGCACTTTACCCGTCAAGTAGCACAAAACAAGAAGTAGGTTACTCATTTATAGCTTTTGTCCTTTAAATTACGATGAACCTTTGTTTCAATCGAGTATCAAAACAAATATTTTGCCCCAATTACGTCTATCTACTCAACTGGTCAATAACCATTGTAAAAATGATAAAATATT